>QLOH01000566.1:0-50000 GCA_026901365.1 Sesbania bispinosa
AACCCTCAGATGCATAATGTTTTAATGATTGACAAACCCTTTAACTTAGTAAAAATTCAAGTTTTGTTCTGAGTTGCAATCTACATCTAACCACGTTACTTGAGTGTGCAACTTTAGCATCTGACCCCATTGCAGATATAAGAAGGCTAAGAAAACAACTTCAACAACACATAGCAAAGCATGGCCCAAGTCAGATGCATCAAAATGCAAAGTGACTCGTTTGATTAAAGTACAACTACAACTCAGATTCAAGAGATAAAAGTCTTACGATCTTAAAAGAACACATATGCGCATTGTGACATGTTGTGGAAGTCAGAAGACAAGGTCAGAAGCAGCAGCTCAAGTCAGACACATAACACAAGTCAGATACAGATGCGCACAAACTCAGAAGCAAGTCAGACACAGAAACACCCACCAAGACGGAAGCATATAGCATTAAGTCAGAAGCAAGTACAACTTGATGACATGTCAAAAGTGCCTGACACAAAAGGACAAAGCTACGGGAAGTTTCAAACGATTATAAACAGCTAGTTTCCCAGCGCAACTCTATATATATGCTAGAAACTTAGAAAAAGAGATTGCATTCAAAAGTACTAACACTCTACAAAAAAGATTTCACGCTTATTTCTCTGATCACCTCTTACTTAAATCCCACACACTCCTTACTATTGATAAACTCTTAGAGTTATATTCGTGGGTTATTTGTTTGTAATACATTTATGTAACTTAACTTGAGAATCTCGCAGTTTATTCACACTTTGGGTGTTAGAAATCTAAAGTTAAGAAAACCTCATATTTCTCTGTAACTTGTTGTTGCTCATCCACCAAGTTAGAAGGTGTTTCTGAGCTGTGGTGTTTAGTGGAGAGGCTTAGAGAGACTTGGACAAGACTTTTAGGAGCCTGAAGAGGCCTTGTAAGGAAAATACTGAGGAGTCTGAAGAGGCCCGTGAAGGAGAGTACTTGTAACTTTGAAGAAGTTAATGAAAAATCTCACTGAGGTGGGGACTGGACGTAGCTCTTGGTTGATAAGAATGAACCAGTATAAATATGCTATGTATTTCTCTTCTGACCCTTACTTCTTTACATTGTTGTTAAAGTGTTTTAAAAAGGGGTGCGTCTGAGTTACTTCTAAAACAGTAAAACTATTTTTGAACTTAGATTCACACAAAAGATAAATTCACATTATTCACGAACTGGTCAGAAGCAATCTATTTACATTCGCTTAAATCAAAACTCAGATTCATATATTTCTTCTGTTCGACCGTTACTGATCCTTCTGACATCCAAGTGCGCAACACTTGAGAAGAAAAAGTCTGAAACGTGTTCTTAATTTTTACAGGCTTAGATGTGTCTCAATTCAACCTTTCTTTCTTGAGACTTTACCAACTACAATTGGTATCAGAGCTCGGCCTCTAAGGGGTTGAGCACACCAACATATGAAGAGGAAAAGATCCAAGAAGATGGCTAGCCCAAGCACAAGCCTATACATTCCAGAAAGAGCTTCTACCAATAGGCCTCCAGCCTTTGATGGAACTGATTTTTACTATTGGAAGCATTGGATGAAGCTGTTCATAGAATCACAACATTTGGATCTATGGGACATAATCGAATCTGGACCTTACGAGCCTATAATAGAAGATGATCTTGGCTACCTAGAACCAAATCCCGGAGAAACCTGGACAGACACAGAAAGAAGCATGTATCTTCTAAACTCTAAAGCTAGGTTCTTTCTGACATGTGCCTTGAGTAGGAGCGAGTACAATAAAGTTGCAATGTGAAAACTGCCAAAGATGTCTGGGATACTCTAGTCATTCAACATGAAGGAACCGGTCAAGTAAAGGATGCTAAGATCAACATCTTGGTCAGACAGTACGAGTTGTTCAAGATGACAGAGGATGAAAACATTGAAGAGATGATTAGAAGATTCACTATCATAGTGAATGATTTAAAATCACTGAGAAAAGAATATTCAAACTCTGAAAGAGTGAGAAAAATTCTTAGAAGCCTACCCAAACAATGGAGACCAAAGGTCGCAGCAATTCAGGAGGCCAAGGATCTGTCAAAATTAAAAATGGATGAATTTGTTGTGTTCATTAAAGGTTCATGATCAAGAGATGTGTGAAGAGGAGGAACCAAAGAAAAATAAAATGATTTCCCTCAGGGTAGCTCAGAATCAACATAAGAAGAAGTCAGTTAGAAGCTCGTAGATGTCTGCCCTTACCTCATCATTGGAGTCAAAAGATGAGCCAGAGGAAGATGAGGAAGACGAAGTAGATGAGAATGAACTTGCATTCATCACAAGAAATGTTAGAGAGATGTGGAGAGGAAGAGGAAGATGTGGTAGAAGAATATTTCCATCCAGGAGACCTCTTCAAAAAGAAGAAAGGATAAGCCAGATTATCTGCTATGAATGCAATAAACCTGGTCATATCAAGTTTGAGTGCCCTCTTCTCAAAGGAACTTCAAAAAGGGATCACAAGAAGAAAGCCATATGATGATCACCTGGGATGACTCAGAAACTGAAGGTTCGGCCAGAAATGAATAAGACTCAGAAGAAGTCAATCTATGTCTCATGGCAGACTCAGACGATTCATATGAAGATGATGAGGTAGATGATTCTGACCTTTCATATGATGATCTAAAGATAGCTTTTGATAACCTACTTACAGATTCTAACTTTCTAGCTACTAAAAGCACTCAATTAAAATCTCAACTCTCATATGCTTTAAAAGAAATAAGTGCTTTAAAGCTAGAAAGAGACAATTTGTATGAAAAAAATCACTCACTGATGCACTCGCATCTGAGGTTATCTTAAGAGGTAAAAGCAATCAAAGAAGACAACTCTACATCTGAGGTGAACAAGGTAAGGCTTGAAAACCAACACCTCAGAAAACAAATTGGAATTCTTGAAAAGGACCTAGCCAGCTTTGTTAATGGAACTGAGAATCTGGACAAACTCTTGGGATCCCAAAGGGGTGTCTTTGACAAAGCTGGATTGGGATTTAAAAAGAATCAGAAAATGAGGTTTGGTATAACAGCTTCTTTGTGCCACCAAAGAAGTAGAAGGAGAGATGTGTTTACTACAACAAATTTTAGGGCTGCACACAGGTTGGGTTGGATTTGCACTACTTTTGGACCAAACCCGATTAACCATGTTTGGGTTGGGTCGGGTCGGTTTTGCCGTTTTTCTGTTATGGACCCAACCCAACCCAAACCGATCACGGTCGGGTCGGGTTGGGTTGGGTGGTCGGGTCATGATAATTAAAAAATAGAAAAAATAAATAAATAAATTTATGGAAACTGGTTATTTTTATCACTATTTGGACTTCTTAAAATATATAAACATGTAATTCCATGATTTTGACACTTTGGCCATATACTATTTCAAAAATTTTATAAATCAAAACTAGAAAAAATATTACATACACTTTCCACACACAATTTAATTCAAATATTTAGCACAATGCAGTAAAGAGATGTCCCCATTCTCGAATAGGATATTCCACAACCATAAAAGTCTCTATCTCACAAATTAACAAACTAATGTTCTATTATGACACTAATTTTAATTAAATTTAATTTATTGTTACTAAATTTAATTCAAATAAGATAATTATTAACAATATAATAATAGTTTTTATATAGGAGGTTAAGTTGGGTTGGGTACATTGGGTTGTACTTACCCAAACCCACTACCCAACCCAAATTGATCGGGTTCATGCTTACTCAACCCAAACAAACTCGATAACCCAACCCAACCCACCAAATAATGGTTGGGTTGAGTTGGATTGATCGGGTTGGCTGAGTCGACTGGACCCATGTGCGGCCCTAGCAAATTTAATCATAAGAGCTCTAACTGCTTCCTCAGAAGCAAAGTAAGAAAGAGAAAAGTTTCTAACCAAGTTGGAACCCAAGACAATTTGGGTACCTAAAACAAAATCTTCTTTGAATGCAGGTGCGCCTAGCAGCAGCAAAAAGGAACCGACTATATATGGGTCCTAGAAAGCGGGTGCTCCAGACACATGACAAGAGATAGAAACAGATTCCTGTCACTTAAAGCAAGAGAAGATGGAGTTGTCTCTTTTGGAGAAAACAACAAGGCAAGGATCCTTGGAGTAGTATTAGTTGGTAAGAACAATCACATACATATGCAAAATGTATTTTATGTGGAAGGTCTCAGACACAATCTACTGAGTATTAGTTAGTTGTGTGACAATGGATTCTATGTAAATTTTCAACCCACCTTTTGTGAAGTTAAGGATACCAAGACTAACAAAGTTATTTTCTCTGGTAAGAGACACAAAAATCTCTATACCATTAGTCTTGATAACTTGACAGAAGCAACCTGTCTTGTGACCCAACAAAATGATAAATGGTTATGGCACAAGAGGGTTGGGCATATTAATATGAAAATAATTGCTTAGTTGTCTACTTAGGATCTTGTGAAAGGACTTCCTAAGATCAAATTTGAAAAGCATTCTGTCTGTGATGCATATGCCAAAAGTAAATATGTCAAATCTAGCTTCAAACCCAAAAATGTGGTCAGCACCACAAGGCCACTGGAACTACTCCATGTGGATCTGTTTGGCCAAACAAAAACTAAAAGTTTAAGTGGAATGAAGTATGGATTTGTCATCGTAGATGACTTCTCAAGGTACATTTGGGTGTTGTTTCTTTCTCAGAAGGATGACTCTTTTGAAAATTTCAAAATCTTTTGTAAAAAGGTCTAAAATGAGAAATGATACAACATTGGCACTGTAAGGAGTGATCATGGAGGAGAATTCGAGAATGCCTCCTTCAAAGATTTCTTTGACTCCAATGACATTTCTCACAACTTCTCATGTCTAAGAACTCCCCAGCAAAATGGTGTTGTGGAAAGAAGAAACAAACCATACAAGAAATGGCAAGAACGCTTTTGTGTGAATCTGGTGTGAACACATCATTTTGTACATGTGGCATTTAATATGCCACGTCAGCATCTCCGTTAAGGTTAACTAAGGGATTGTAACATAAGAACTAAATTGAAAAACAGAAAATACATTTGGGGACTAATTTGACAATTTCCTTCTTTTCGGGACTAAAGTGAAGGTCCTTCCATCTTTTAGGGACTAAATTAACAATTTAGTCTACTTAAAAATATAAGAGTTACTTTAAAAAAATATATATACACAAATAGGAACCACATAAATAATAATAAATAATATTTTAAGTAATTTTGGTGGATTACTCCATTTGAGATGTTGCAAGTGACCCGGATATCTCCTGTTTCCCTCTTCGCAATTTCATTGATAACAAACCGAGGATAATTGTTGAACCCGTTGGTTGAAAAAAGGAGAGTAGGGGACCCCTGTATCGGGCTGTACGCGGTGCATCAGTTCATCACCCGGGGAATTTGGATTTCTTCGCGATGGTAAGGCCATCCTCTACGGTTGAAATCCCTTACGAACGCCACCGACATGACGATCGCCGCACCCCTGACTCCGATGTCTCCGATGACTATCGCCGCCGCCGAAGCCCTAACTACGACTCATACGACCGCTACACTGACTTCCGCCGCCGATCAGAATCGCCTAAACACAGAAGCCCTAGACATACCAACGGAACTCCGAATGGCAACGCTCTGCCAAGGAAATTCGGTCGCCGAAACAGTGCGTATCTGGACCGCGACCGCGGGGATTGGCAGCGCTCCGATTCCGAGTCCGATGAGGAGTTGAAGGGCTTGAGCTTCGAGGAATACCGAAGGCTCAAGAGGCAGAAGATGAGGAAGACGCTGAAGCACTGCATCTGGAACGTCACACCCAGTCCTCCGAGGAACGAGAACGAAGATCTGGATGATTATGACAAAGCCGAAGAAATTTCTGAGAAATACGGAAATGACAGTGATGGAAAGAGCGACAAGGAGGTTAAACCTAGGGCAAAATCTGAATCCGCGTCCGAGAAATCTGACGATAGTGAATCAGACGATTCGCGTTCGAGGAAGAAGAGAAGAAAGAGTTCTTCAAGGAAATCCTATAGCGATAGCGAGTCCGAATCGGAAGAAGATCGTAAGCGGAGAAAGAGTAGGAGGAGCAGTAGAAGGAAAGCGAATAGGAGCAAGAACAGGAAGAGGAAGAAGAGCAGGTATAGCGATTCAGATGAGAGTGAAGAGAGCCAAAGTGATGATGACTCTGATGATAGTGGAAGGAAGAGGAAGCGTTCTTCTTCTTCTAGGTCTCGATCGAAACGGAGCAGCAGCAGCAGAAGAAGAGTAAAGAGAAGGTCCGAAACTGAAAGTGAAGGTTCGGACGAGGATGATTCTGGTTCTGGTTCGGCTGGTGCAACTGCAAATAGTATAGCAATGGTTGATGAGGTAAAGATGACGGAGGTTAATGCTGAGGCTCTCAAGTTAAAGGAATTGTTCGAGTCACAGAAGAAACCCGCTTTGGATAATGAACCCGCGGTTGGGCCAATGCCCCTGCCTAGAGCTGAGGGGCATATCAGCTATGGTGGTGCGCTTAGGCCTGGTGAAGGTGATGCCATTGCTCAGTATGTTCAACAAGGGAAGCGTATTCCTCGTAGAGGAGAAGTGGGTCTTTCTGCAGAGGAGATTCAGAAGTTTGAGAGCCTTGGTTATGTGATGAGTGGTAGTAGGCATCAGAGGATGAATGCTATTCGTATTAGGAAAGAAAACCAGGTTTATAGTGCAGAAGATAAGCGTGCTTTGGCTATGTTTAACTATGAAGAGAAGGCCAAAAGGGAGCATAAGGTTATGGCCGATCTGCAGCGCCTCGTGCAGCGCCACATTGGCCAGGATGTTGGTCCAACTCATGATCCTTTTGCTCCAAAAGCCTCTGATGGTGCTGATGCTTGATAATTATGTATGTTCAGCTCGTGTTCTTTTCCTTTATTTATAGTTGTTTCAGTTCTGCTGGCTAAAATATTGTTACTTGGATAATGTAGACAACCAATTAAGACTGAGTAAATAGAGAAGAATGGACGTCTTCATTAACTTTGCATTTAAGTTTTTAAACAAGGAGAGTGGTCTGCACAATCCACCAGGAGCTAACAGTTGTGTAACATCCCTGAAATTCAAAGAATAATAGTAATTTCTATTGTGAAATAATTAGTTAAATAAAGTTAACTAAGGATCTATTTTGTTAATGAAATTAATAACCATTACTTCATAATAATTTAACTAATGGCAATTTAAGTTCTTGAGTAGTATTATCATGGAGGTAGGATTAGAATATAGTGTAAAATGTGGGTGGCTTTTATAATTAGGAAAAAGAGGGGACCATCTTGTGTAGAGAAGGGTTAGGTCACAAACACCAAAACTCTCCCCTTTCCCATTCTTACAGTTGAAATCCAAAACACACACAATAGCAGAGACAGAATGAGAAAAAGTAAAAGAGAGGGAGATGGAAGGAGATAGGTGCGGCGGTGAATGTGGGGCTGCACATCCAACGACGGTGAGGAGAGTGGAGGTTTTGGAGTGGCTTGACCGCTGCCCGCAGCGGCGCACGGGTCGAGAAAATAGGGTGGACGGCGTGGTGGTGCTACAACAGTGCAGGGGATGAGGATGATGCCTGAGCAGTGGTCTGAGGCGGCTAGGTGTTGGTTGGCGTCCTGGCTGAACGACTGGTTACACGGTGAGCAATGAAGGTCTGTTGGTGTGGGCTTGCTGTGATTGCGCAAAGAGGGAACGGTGATGATGGTGAGTATAACTTACCTTTCTAAATAAAACTCCATGATTGGTGGTTTAAAATTTGGGTTTTCTCTTGGTTATGTGTCCTAGCTGATTTCTTGGAGATGATTGTTGGGTCTATTATGTTGATGTGTGAATGTGTCTTAAAAACAGTTGGATTTCCAAGAAAAATTGAAATTAGAGGCTGCTAATGTTGTCTGGTTCATTTGAGCTTGTACTTACATGTCTTAGATTCTTATTTTTATTGTTACCTAATGTCATATTTTAAAAGATGTGGCTCAAGACCAGTCAAATGGTTTGCTGATAATTTTCTTTGCTTGAGATATGTGTTAACAATAGCTCTTTCTTTTCTAGTTATGAACAGTGATTTAATGGTTATTTTTGCTATTTGGTGCTATATAGAGCTTGTGAGTAAGTGACTAGAAGCTGAATCCCCTCTCTAATTTCTAAAATATACATGTTAGATAAATGAATGACAATGAATGAATTTGAGTGAAAATGTAACCCTCCGATAAGGGGAGGGGATAAAGATGGCATACAGGACTTTGTGCCTGAGGCAAGGGTAAGGGGTCGGAGGTGCCCCACCAAGTGATCCTACAAACGGGACGCCCCTTGAGAGGTTTGAGCTCAAATCGGCCTAATGTGCCAAAGGAAAAGTGAAAAGATATTATGCTAAATGAATGTTATTATGATGATTGTGATCATAAGAAAATTATGAATGCAAAGTGAATTTGACTTGAATGTTTGTAATCGTGAGAAAGATGTGAATGTTAATTTTGAGATGAGTTTCAGGAATTATCATATCCTTAACTTTGTCGTGTGATTATCTATTTATTATAATTGCGTAATGCATAAACCTTTAGATGTCATGGAGAGTTTTCTGTATCTTAGAATATAGCTGAAATCCACCATTGTTTTCTTAGCTTGTTTTATAACAGTTATGCTCACTGGGATGAAAATCTCATTAAAGGTGGTGTTTTCAGATTTGCATATCTAGTGCGCAAATTCTTGTTCCTGGTATAGGATTGCTTTCAGGGACAATTTGAGACCTCGATTTATTTATTTATTTGTTATAATTTGATTACTATTATGTAGTCAGGCCGTCAGGGTATTACAATTTTTGTATCAGAGCACGTCGGTCCATTTGGACTGAGTTTAAGTTAGGAAGAAAGTGCACAAATAACCAAGAAGTTGCTTGAGTTGATATGTGTGATTTTGTTTAGAAAGTCCGTCCTAGGTTTGTTTATTGGTTTTGAACCAGTCCATATAGTTGTTATGTCTCTTGACTGCTTGATACATGTTATTGGGACCGATCAACCCAATAGCTTATTCATGATAAGAGAAAGTGTGACAACTTGCATATGTAAGTGTTGATTAGACAACACTGATGATCCTATTTGGGGTAGTTTACACAGGTATTAAGAGCTACTAGGTTTCTGTAATGGAATGAAATTGATATTTCAAGACTAGAAAGAAAGAAACTCAGAATTACTATCCAATGGAGTTTGGCTTGACAGTTGTCTGGTTGACAATTGTGGTTCCTTGTTTCATTTTACTTGTGTGTGTACTGTGTGAACTTTAATTTGTTTTTCATTTTGATTCTCGGTTGAATTGTGTAAAGAAGGGAAGTATCCCTTGTAGTATAAACTTGCATGTATGGATGATTTAGTAGATCTGTGGTTTGCATGAGAGAATTTGTGGTTGTTTTAATGGTTCCACTATTTTACTACCTAATTGATGACAGGGATTAGTGTTATGCTTTCTTGGTAAGAATAAAGTGTAGCTTGTTGTTAAATTATTTAATTATTTTGTTATATTATTGGTAGATAGTTGATGATATTTGTGTTTTTCTATGTAAGAATAAACTAATGACTATGAGGAGAATATGGGGATATAATTATGAGTTCAAAAGTGTGAATTGTTGTTTTAGTTGTTTAACTTTAATTTTGCTACTTGTTTGAACTTTGAAGTATAAAGCCCAAAACTACTGTCTCTTAATGTTTGAGTTTCTTGTGCTCTTTGTTTGTTTGTTTGTTTTTTTCTTATTCATATATCTTTAAGAAATGCCTCTATATTACTTTAATAATTTGGTATGATTGTTTTCCCCTTGATATTTAGCAATAAGATATATCCATCTCTCAGAAAATGGCAAACCCGTGAGTTTATGGAATGGGATGAGGTGAAGCATGTTTGGATTGACAACCAAAATTTGATAAAAACCAGGGCTGCTTGTTGCTTATTAAGGATTAAATGTGTGTGATTGTAAGCTCTTCATCTGTGCTTAGTTTTTTTTCTCTCTAGGGAATTGTACACAAAGGGAAATATTGGAATTGGACTACTTGCCATTTTTCTGTCTTTTCTGGTTGTATGTCTCTGGTTTAAATAAGGGCATAGTTCTTTATAGTTAATAGTTTGGTATGAAAATAAGACCTTCTTACTCTCGGAGTTACATTTTGTACATGGTTGATTTTTCTTCCTTCTGTGAGAGCACATGATGACTATTTTCTGAATACTTGTTGGGAATATGAGTTGTTCTTTTCTTTCATTTTAGAATAGTGTATTGATTTGGAGTGCCTTTGCATGAATTTCTCTCTTGAATATTTCCTGTGGAAGTGTTTTCAGATTAATGACAATTCCCTCATCATTTTTTTATAAAGACCCCCTGCATGAGAGACCTTGAAGGAGTTTCCGGATGAACTAACTATGGTCTTTTGTGCAGTCATCATAGCTGCAACTGTAGGGAGGAGAAGATGTCGCCCTGCGAATCTGGTTGTTTTCAACTTCTGTCTGTTAGGGCTTTTCGTAATGTGTAATAGTACCTGTACAATGAACCATAGTGTAAGTAGTATATTGGATACTGTCAAGAGGAGGCCTCCAATGGCCCAATTTGTATCCACTGAAGTAAGAATGCCATTTGAATGTGGAAGGTGAAAGGAAGGGGAAATTGTCAATAATGATGATCGATGGGCCTTTGTAGAAAGTCACTATAAATGCATCTGATATTGATATAATGCTGCCCAAAACCTTAGCTTGGGTAGGTCTACTTTTCAAAATATCTTTTCCATCCTTAAGTTGTGAGGATAATAATAGGATAAGAGAATATAATAATTATATAATTCCTGGTATAAAAATGGTAAGCATAATATGAATGTTGTGGAAATAACATTTTATGATGCGTACACTATCCTCAAGTAGAAAAGTGAAAACTAAATTTAAAGAAAAGGATAAGGATTTGTCTTGTCAAATATAAGATAGGGGAGGGAACCTGCAAATAACAAGAATCAAGGTCATGAAAGCAGGAATCAGGTTACTGATTGCGGAGGAAAGTGTGGGAGAACTATAATTGATGCCAACATACCCAAGGATCTGAGATGAACATCTACAAATTGATGCCAACATACCCAAGGATCTGAGATGAACATCTACAAATTGATGCCCACTAAGATCAAAACCAATACAAATCAACACAATAAGTGGGCCTATTGATGAGGGTTAGAGAAAACTAAACACTAAAAGGCGTTAATACTGTGGGCCATTTTATCCTATCACCCCAAGAAGAGAAATTTTGAATAGGATGGAGAAACTAAGTGAAGGAACCACTCTTGATCTGCAAAGAAACATGGAAAGGAAAACAATCATCCAAGTGTTTCTGCTAAGTTAAACACATGTTTGCAATAAACAATTGCCAAACCTTGTGCAGAAAAAAGTCACAGGAAGAAGTACAATAGTTGCAACAGCGTAAGGATAGGCAACAAAGACATGGTTACTCATCCCTTGCAGGGTGGCTGCTTTGAACAAAGTGAATAAGGCCGTGTTGTTGTTGTTGCATTCGTTGGCAATAAGCATTACAAAAGGCACCGAATCTTTTGTTACATATTACATAAAGATATGAAAATATGTCTTAAACCATTCCAGAGATTATTTCTATACCATTTTTTAAAATAATAATAAAAAAAGGAGTGACACTTGGAGAACAAGGAGAATTGGCCAAGTTAGCCATCATGGCAGAGACAGCTATGATACCTTGTGATAAGTGATAACATAACCTTTTTCTTTACCTAAACTTATTCATACTTTTTTTAATCAATATTGGATGTTGACTGCGAGATGTTAAAGAGGAAAGGATGACTCAGTGATGAAATTGAGTGGGAAACATCCCCTCACATATTTTATTGACAAGATGGTAGTTCATTCACCTAAGACCTAAAAGTAATTAAAAAATGAGTTAAGGTAAAAAAATTTGTCTAAAATGTATATAGAATGAAATTTACTATAAAATAGCCCCTATTAAAAATGTAAAAAGAAATTAAAAAAAATAAAAATAATTCATCATTCAACCCATTTCATCTCACAAAACTTAATCTATTATGTTTCAGTTAAAAAAAGTAACATATGACATCCAACATATTTAACCATCAGTAGTAGGACGATAATGGAAATGACTTTTCTCTCCAATCCTCCATCCCGTTTCGCTGTTTTTATTTATTTTTAAGATTGATTTTTTTTAGGGTAAAATATGTTTTTTGTCCCTGTAAAATAGACGAGTTTTGCTTTTAGTCTCTATAAAATTTTTCTTTAGTAAAACGTCCTCCCAATTTTTTTTTTACAATTAGTCCCTCCCTTCAATTGGCGTGTGTTAGGTGCTGATGTGACACATTTTCTCTCTCATAAGTGTCTTTTATAGTGTTTCTGGCGGTCTTAAACCACCAGAAAAGCTCCCCTATACCTTACACACACCGAACCACCCTTTCTCTCGCTTCCCATCGTCCACCTTCAGCCCCTTGTTCAACCTCTATCCAGATAATACCACTTCCATCAAGTTTAAATACAAAGCTACTCAATTAATTATTTGCCTAGTTTCTTTCCTTCTTTCATTGCTTAAATACCACCTCTTTCATTGCTTTCCTTCTTTCAAGTGCAGAGACCCCTAGATCGGAGCTCAAATACCAACTCGAAATGCAGGGAGAAGAAATGTATTTTATTCGGGTAATGAAACTGTACATGAGGGTACAATATATTTAGCTTAGCCTAATTAAGGAAAATATCAGTTACAATAATTCCTAATTACAAGGAAATAATCAATCAAATAATTCTGTACAAAATCAGAATAATTAGAGTAATTTGGAATGAGCAAATCAGGGGAATTCCGGAAACATAATCTGCACAAATCGGAAGCATATCGCACAATATTGCACAAGAAATTGACTAGTGGCCTCTTCAGCTGATTGAGCAGGACCAGAGTTTTTTTTGCCTCTTGAGCTCGTCTCTGTTTCATTACACACAGATGTAAAGTTTAACAATGTTGAAAAAACTATTACGCTTAAGTCTTGTTGCAGTTTATGCGGTATAATGGTTTTCAGATTTCTTTAATAACGTTACTTAATTTAACTCTTGCATTAGTTTCAACACAAACACACACACAAAGAACCTCACCAGAAAACTTATTCATGAGTTACCTTTCTGGGTTTTTCCGTAGCTGCATTCTTGGCATCTTCTTGTTTCTGTAATAGAGGTTGAGCAAGATCCACTACACATTAATATTCCACAAAACCCAACTATGAAATAGCAAACCAAAGGCAAACATAATACAAGTATATGCAACAAGTAGCAACTTCAGAGTTTAGATAATGATAGGATGTGGAAAAACTACCAGAGAACTCTATCAGACAATATAAAAAAAGAAAAGGGTAAAATATTAATTGAGTAGCTTTGTATTTAAACTTGATGGAAGTGGTATTATTTGGATGGAGGTCAGGTTGAACAGGGGGCTGAAGGTGGATGATGGGAAGTGAGAGAAAGGGTGGTTCAGTGTGTGTAAGGTATAAGGGAGCTTTTCTGGCGGTTTAAGATCGCCAGAAACACTATAAAAAGACACCTAGGAGAGAAAAAATGTGCCACATCAGCACCTGACACACGCCAATTGAAAAGAGGGCCTAATTGTAAAAAAAAAAATTGGGAGGACGCTTTACTAAAGAAAAATTTTATAGGGACTAAAAGCAAAACTCGCCTATTTTACAGGGACCAAAAACATATTTTACCCTTCTTTTTTATATACCAATCAATGTAAGAGAGGAAAAAAATTGAGAAACAAAAGAACTCATAAGAAGTGTTAGCTAATATTATATATACTACATCACATCACATCTCTAATGTTAACACGATTTGTTTATTAAACCATTTTTAATTTTTCTTTATTTTTTTTAGCTGGGCCTTGAGTAGTTGAGTGCATTTCTAATAGATTTCAGGTTTTTGTTTCTTAACAACACACAAGCATCATCGACTTCTCGTTGGTTAAGTGTCTGTTTGTTTTAGTGTTGACACAGTATAAAATCATGGTTTCACAGAATTGAATTTAAATCACTTTCGTCCAACGTGTTTCGTAAAACGTACATCATTCATCTCAACCATTGATTTTTAGAATCAATTCAACTCAAATGTAAACTAAACGAACACTAAGCAAGTTAGGCACTATGGATTCTCTGCTTTTAATTTTTCTTTTTTAGTGTAATTAATTTAATTTAAAATATATAGTGTTTATTTAGCATGATCAATATCATTATTTCATTCCCATTGTACAAAAAAAAAAGCAATATCTGTAACGCCCAACCCTGACTACGACCCTATACACAGGCCCATAACTCTGCTTGGAGCATTAACTAAGCTTCACCACTCCCTAAAGTGGTTTATTCCTAGAAGGGAACCTTCCGTGGATTCGAACCCAAGACCTAGGAATTTGGTCTTAGATTCCTACAATCCATTTTGACTGATATTTTCGCCCAAGCGAAAATGGCCTCGCTTGAGCGAAAATGAGACAATGTTATGCCCTTAAATACAATTTTATATTAAACCTCTTTTTACCAAATTTTCTTTTTATAAAACCCTTTACTATTCCTAATTTCACTTATAAATTGATTTATCTAATTCGGTATGTTACAGGTAACATTTTAATTGTTGAAAAAAATATTCAAATTCAGGAAAAGTATAGATTTTTTTTTACTAATTTACGTAATAAAGAAAGAAAAACAAAATAAAATAAAGTTTATTTTAAGCTGGAAAAATAAAACACGTGTAACGTTGTAGAGAATGATAGGTCGTCGAAAAATATAATATATTAGAATAGATTGAAGGCAAAAAAGAAAAAAAAAAAAAGAAAATTTGAGAGGAAAAAAATTGTTGCCACGAAAAGACATGTTCCCTACCCATTCTCATTACTCATTTTATAACATCCTAATACCAAAAAGAATTTAACTATAGCCTCCCAGAATTTTGCAATTATCTTCAAATTATTGTCAGTAAAAATTAGATTATCAACATAAAGGTACACAATAAGAATATCATCTGGATCAACAACTTTAATATATAAAGTGTGCTCAAATGGGTATCTTTGAAATCCATGTTGCACAAAATAAGAATCAATCTTTTTGTACCACGCTCTGGGTGTCTGCTTCAAGTCATACAATGCTTTCTTCAATTTGTAGACCTTATTTTCTTTTCCTTCGATCACATATCATGTACATTGCTCAACATACACCTCTTCTTCCAAAGTACCATTTAGAAAGGCATATTTAACATCCATTTGATGTATTTTCCAATTATTTTGAGCTGAGATACACACGAATTGTATCAAATCTGGCAATAAGAGCACATACCTCAAAATAATCAAAACCTGACTTTTTCTTGTATCCTTTTGCCGCCAACCTTACTTTTGTTGAGTCTCAAGACATTAAAGTCTAAGACACCCCAACACTTAGTTTTGATGATTATAAACTTAATTAAACTAAAAAAATTATGCTTAATAATATTTTCAAAGTTTTGTTATTTCAGAGAGCTTCTGAAGAAAGTTTGTCTGAAGTTAAGTTAAGATATGAAGTTGGTTAAGTTCTGAAGATCAAGGATCCGTCTGAGGTGAAACTGGTTCAGACGATGGTTCCCATCTGAAGATGACGTCTTTTTGAAGTACAAGGGCGTTTGACGTGGAAAGTCAAAGCCAGTACAAGAACTACACGCAACCACATTACATTAGAAAAGGCAAGACAAAAGGCAACTTTTTGGCTGCGATTCAATATGGAAGCACAAAAGGAGAAATGTTGCTCTACAGCAATCGCAGAAGTCAGAACAGTGTTGCAACTTAGTACAGTGACAGTGGCTGTGTCTAAACGGGATTAAACGCATTTAATGCTATCTCACAACGACATTCTTCAAACTGAAGTGAAGCCTATAAATACCAGAAGTCTCCTTAAGCTTAAAGAGTGTTGTTGCTTCTATCGTTGAGAAAAAAAAAAAGAGGAATATTTTTACAAGCCCAAGCTTCGCAAAACTCTCTAAAAATCCTTTGAGGATTTATTTGTTGAAAATCTCTTGTACAATCAAACTTTCATATCCAGAGTTAGATCTCTGCAATTTCTTATACACCCAGAATGAAGAACTTGTGTTCTAAGTTCAAATTTCTCTGTAAACAAATACTTTTTAGAGCCAGGAGTGACTTGGTAGGACAAGGAATACTTGTTGTTAGAGCCATGAATGACTTGGTAGGACAAAGAATACTTGTCAGAGCCAAGAGTGGCTTAGTAGGATAAAGAATACTTGTTGTTAGAGTCAGGAGTGGCTTGGTAGGACAAAGAATACTTGTTGTGTAGAGCCTGAAGAGGCTTAGTGAACAAAAGAATACTTGTAATCTTTTGAGATTAAGAGAAAATCCAGTAGCTTGTTGGCACTGGGACTAGAGGTAACTCACGGGTGGTGTGAGTGAACCAGGATAATTGGCTGAGTGATCTTCTATCTCTTATCTTCGTATTTTCAGGTTATTCTAACAAGAAGAGGGAATTTAAACTAAGTTTTATAAACGCCTGTGAACACCCAATTTTGTCCGGAAATTTTTAAAAAATGATAAAAATAATAAACAACGATGATATATATACCACTATAGTGTGGTACATCATTCGTACCACACTGTGTGGTCTGTCCCCGCGTCCCCCCTTTTCCCTTTTTATTTCCTTTTTTTTAAAATAGCTTTTATTTTTTAATTTTTTAATATATTTATTATTATTTATTTATTTTATTAAATAAAAATATAGACCAAGAAATACAATAAATATGTGTTTTTTGAAGGGTTGACATAAGTTTCTTATCATCATTATTCTATTTTGATATTAATAACCAAATATACTATTTCATTCACCGTTTTCGTGCACACAATTAACCGCACAAATTCAATTAACCAAAAATCTCACTCTGTTAACCGTCAATGTATACACCATTAACCACGTTTTTAAATATGTTCACCGTTTCTAGACACATAATTAACCTTGTATTAACCTGTGCCCACAATTAACCGCACAAACTCAATTAATCAAAAATCATATTCTGTTAACCACAAATGGATACACCATTAACCTCATTTTTAAATATGTTCACCATTTCTGGACACATAATTAACCTCGTGTTAACAATAGTTACAATTAACCTCACAACATCAATTAACCAAAATTTGTATTCTGTTAACCACAAATGGATACACCATTAACCTCATTTTTAACTATGTTCACTGTTTCTGGTCACATAATTAACCTCGTGTTAACAAGGATTAACCTCACAAAATCAATTAACCAAAAATCATTTTCTATTAACCACAAACAGAAACACCATTAACCTTATTTTTTTATATGTTCACCGTTTTGGTACACATAATTAATTGTGTTAACTTGAATGATTAACACAAATTTTATATGCTCATTTATTATATTTTTTATCTATATTTTTATTTAATAAGATAAATAAATAAAAATAAATATAATAATAAAATAAAAATATAAAAACTATTTTTAAAAAAAAAGGGTAAAGAAGGGGTAGGGTAAAAAATGCTTAAAAAAATGGGGAGAGAGGTGCAAAAAGAAAAAAATAAGTGTGGTATAAAAGTGGTCGTGCTGTTAAGACGTACCTTTAGCTTTTTCCAATAATAAAATCTTGAATCTTAATTTCTTGCATTTTTAGCTATTTCCTAGTATATAAATACCATATTTTATCATACCATTTTAATTCTTTATTTCTCTGTTTCATTTTGATAATAAGTATTATTTTATTATGGTTTTATTTTCACATATAAAAAGAAAAAAAGAGAGAGAAAGTCAGCAGTGCAGGTGTAGGGTGGTTGCTGACTCGTCCAAACTGTAATGAAAATGGTAAAGTGCAGACACTGAGAAATGGAAGAAGACCAAGCTGAGAAGAAAAATCACGTAAAAAGAAAATGATAGTGACAAGGCGCTGCAGTATTCGGCTCAATAAGGTAGCTACAAGCTTATTAGACTAATTTATAAGTTAGTTTGACCAATATAAAAGTGTTTGGTAACGTATTTTAAAGTAGCTTATTTTAGAAGCTTATAGCTTCTAACTTGTAGCTTATTTAATTTTCTTCCATCATTATCTCTTATATTTTAATACATTTCCCTTATTATCCCTATTTTATTTTTACCTATTATTACCTATTTTTAATTTCAATAATAAAAATCTTTCAATTTCTTTTTAACTATTATTACCTATATAATAATTAATTTAAAAAATTATGAATTAATTAAATAGATATTTTCGTTTCACTATTTTATGAAATTGTTTTTATATTATACTATTTATATTATCAATTTTATTATTTATTTTAATTTTTAATTAAATATTTTATCACTAAAAGGTTTAGTAGGAATTTAATTATTTTTTAAAAAAACTAAAATTATAATTAAATAATAATATATTTTTGTCTAAAAAATAAAAATAAAATTTATATAATAAAACTTATGTAATTATGTCCCTTTATGTCATTTTATATTTATCAACCGGCTTATCAGCTAGTTCTACCAAACACTTCTAATTTACTCCCTCTGGTCTTATTTATAAGAACATTTTCTAAGGTGGATCTTGGTCCTTTTTATAAGAACCTTTTCAGATTGTCTCATGCATTAATTATTTTTTGACAAAAATACCCCATTAGTAGATGTAAGTGAGTAATTAATTAGAAGAGAGAGTATGACACAATTGATTAGTTAATTGGAAAGAGAAAGATAATGGGTCTCAATCATTCAAGGGTAATTTAGGAAATATGATACACATTTATGACAAATTTATTGTAATAAACTAAATTAACCAATTTCCTTAATCTATACGAAGTGGTTAAAAGGTTGACCGGAAGGAGTAATAAGCTAGTTTATTAACTCTAAATTTATAAGTAAGGAGTTTATGAGCCAGAAACTAACTTATGTATTGAATTTGCGAAACACACCCTAGCCTGTGTTCTGTCTACAAAGATCACAAGATCATTAGGTGAAGTCGCAACAGGGAATTAATTAAGCATGTGTATAGCAGTGTTCATGTGGCAAGCTCATCCAAAATACCCTTTCCTTCTCTTACTCAACAGGGACGAATTTCATTCTCGGTGAGTGAAGTTATTGTTGTTCTTTCAGAGTTCAGAATTTCAGACAAATGGATAATTTATTCATTCGTTGACTCTTCAATCTCGAAAGGCCTACGGAGCCGTTGGCATGGTGGGCCGGCGAAACAATCTTGGGTGGTAGAGATGGGCTTGGCGGTGGAACTTGGTTGGGCTCCACGAAAGATGGTAGGGTGGCATTTCTCACAAATTTTAGGGAACTCGAAAACCTTCCTCATCCCAACACTAGAGGGGACCTCCCACTTCGTTTCCTCCAGGTACTGTCATGCACTCCACCTGTTTGTCAATTTTATCATATCATCATGCTTATTTGCACTTCTCATTCATATATTATAATGTGTTATGTTACGATTACTAGTCGTTATTTGGCAACAGAGCAATCAGAGTCCTCAGGAGTTTGCAGAACAGGTTCTCAAAGAGGCGCATCAATACAATGGCTTTAACCTCATATTAGCTGATATTTGCACCTCCTCTATGGTTTATGTGTTCAATAGACCCAAACTAGATCTTCTTTCTGTTACCCCTGGGATTCATGTGTTGACTAATGCAGCACTGGACGCTCCTTGGCCAAAGGTAACCGTTCTATTCTTTTACTTCTAGCTGGATAAACGCAGCTGATGCAGCCACAATGCTATTCTAGAGATATCTAAAATTTTGATGTTATAGTTATAATTGATTGAAGTTGTTGACTGGAAAATGTTTGGTTTATACCATTGAGAGATGGGAAAAAAGTGATAGATTTTATATGAAGATTGATGTGATTGATGAGAAAAGAGAGATAGAGATAGATGAGAGATATTAAATGACTCTAAAGACCATTGTGTCTAAAAATCAAGATTGCAATTTAAAACCATGATTCATGTAAAAATTAAATTCTTATACAGAGTCTTGACACATATGCAAGCAACAAGGTTTTAAATTATGCGACTACAATTACTGCAGTGTCAGTCATATCATTAAGGTTTTAAAACTCTCTACAACTGCATTACAATTGCAATTATAGCTACATCAACCATATTTGTCTTAGAGTGTATTTGGTAAGACATTTCAGCTAGATAAAAGCTGAAATTAGTAGCTGAAATTATTTAATCAGTATTTGGTAAGGTAACTTTTTTAGGTAACCACTAGCTTTTCTTAAAAAGCTAAAAGCTCCATTTTTCAACTACTAGCTGAAAATTTATTGCAAATTTATCCCTCAACAGCCTCCACTCATCATTATTTAATTATTAATGATGTCCTTATGTGTAATTTTACCATTTTCAGCTAGTTTTACCAAACACTTTCAATCAAATCAACTAGTTTTTCAAATTTCAGCTAATTTTTCAGTTTTCATCTAGCTTTTCAACTAGTTTTACCAAACATACTATTAATGATTTGAAGGTAGTAAGTAACAACGGTTGAATTTTTGTACTACCTTTTTAGGCTGAACGACTGTGCCATAATTTCAAAGAGCTTCTTGATCAATATGGAGAACGTGAGTTTCCAATCAAAGAAATGGTTGAGAAACTAATGACAAACACAATCAAAGACGAGGAGTGCATGCTACCTGGGATTCATCCTCCAGAACGGGAACACCCCTTGAGTTCTATATTTGTTGACGTAGAATTTTCATTGGTAACTGACACATTCTATTATTTACCTACTTAACCCTGCTTTTGCACGTGCAAAGTTTAGATGAGAACTTACTTGTGCTCAGGGGCGTTATGGCACTAGGAGCTCGTCTGCCATATTTGTGAAATCAAACAAAGAGGTCACCTTCTACGAGAAACATCTGGACCAGGAGCAATGGAAAGAGAAAATGGTGACCTATGAAATCATTGAGGCATAATGAATGACAGGGATGTGGTTTAATTTGCTGCTACTCTCATTCAAAATTTGTGAGATTGCATGCAATACAGGGAGAAGCCAAAATGGGGACAATGTTTTGGGTACTATGATTTAGCCAATAGCCACTAGCGCCTTGTCAATCTGAATAAAATTGTTTCTTCTACACCAATCTAACCTCAATTAGTTTGGCTGGATCCATTGGTTATTTTTTCCAACTTATTTTCAAACATTTTTCTCACTTGGATATTTATTTTCTTATTTTGTTATGGACCTTTAGTTATAGTGAAATAAGCATCTTAGTCAGATGACTAGTTTCAAAATGAGTAGAAGCTCATCATGAGTTTGGTTATCTATACTTTTTATTCACTGGATATTTATTTTTTAATTTTTCACCTCATACCTATTAAATTGAATCTGGATATTTACAGATTTCTAATAGGTTGGAAAATTACTCTCCACTATGTTTTTAGTTTTAATTTTATTTGAAATTTATTCAATCAGTTGAATTGTAGGTTAGTGGTCTTTCTGAAGGCCATTTAGTTGTTTTCCTTTTTTCAGTGCGTGAAGTGTGGAAAGTTGGTTACTAATTGTATTTTACTGATTTTTTTTTAGGCTGTAGAATGCTAAGGCTATTTCCTTATATAGACTTATGTGCATCATTAAAAATGGATTTATGGTAGATATACTTTTTTTCGTCTATTATATGTTAAAACTTGCTTCAAGTTACGCCTCTCAGACTAATGTTCAGTAAGAATATTCATAGGGGATGAAAGATTATTGGATTCTTTAAAGGTTGAAGCTCATAGTCTTACACATTCACTGATTTAAGTTTGCACTAGCATGGTGGAGCGAGGAAGAAAAGTCATATTATTTAGAACTTGGTTACAGTTGCATATTATATTGCCTCTCCACTTTGTAAACTCAATTTTTCTGAAGAGAATGAGTTTTTCAGTATATCTGCAAGATATTACAATAAGAGGGTAGTAAGTCAAGATGAGATACAGAAATCAAGAGTTAAAAATCCTCCCTAGGAACGAGAAGTAAATAATTCTTATCCAGTTAAAAATCCCATTTGACAGGGAAAAAGAGATTTTGATGAAAGAGAGCAATGTCCATGTATGTTTACTTTCTCTAATCTTTATTTCATTCTTTTTTGTAAATTTTGTTTCGTATTGATTTGATCTCCCACCATTTGTCAGCATTATCCACCTTTTTTCTTTTAAGACTTACTGGAAAACTGCCAAAGCAAAACTGTTTTGAAGGGATTTGCCTTATGGTTTTAGTTTGATGAAGTTATTTTATGAGTTATATGGTTGATTTAAGTACAAGTGAATCTGGTGTTTAGAAGAAAGAACTTCTAAGATTTCTTTTTCATTTCAATTTCAATGTCCTGTATTCATTTTCCATGATTGAGATAAAAAATCTGTCACCAGAAAACTGTACTTCTGTAATTTTCAAACCACACAGATTTAGCTTTTATGATGCAGAAATATGTGTACACCAAGGAGAAATGTACCACCAGAGAAGATTGTCATTAGTATGGTAAATATATATTAAAAAGAAATTAGACTTATTCTTGGAGAGATTTTATAAAAAAATTCATTCTAAAAAGTACAAAAGACATATCATCAGTAGGAATCTGAGTTTAATTTGGTAGGTGCTTTGGCAACCAACCAAAGACTTACTCTTTTTATGTGTCTTGGCTTCAATTTATTTTAGATTTGAAGTTTCGCTATGATTTGAAATTGTTTATCAGCATATTAACTTGTATGTATTCCTTTTTCAAATCTAATGTAGAATGTCTGAGACTATATAACTAGAGTTGAGAGTAGGAGATAAATAATGGTAAAAATGGATGCATTGACCATTGAGCTTATGATTCTAGATGTTTGTTAATATATTGATGAATTGGCAATACAAGTTTATGATGCCATCATGAGTCATGACTAAAGCTCTTGCATTTTTATAGCATTTAACTGTGCTCTGAATAATACTCTTTGAGAGAATTTGGTCCTTAACATTGTTATTCTACAAAAATGTAAATAAATGCGCAAGTTTTGTTTTCCTTCAAAGCCCTTCTCTTTGCTGCCAAATGGTTTCCTGTCTTTATCTATCTCTGAATGGTAAATTATCAATCATTATTTTTGTTGGAAATGACTTAATAGCATAAAGATATCATCCCAACATATGAGTTAACAAATGGCAGACTTGCCTATTTCTATCACCACTTTTCATTTAAGGAAAATAGTTTATAAATGATAGACTTGCTTAATTCTATCACCATTTTTTATCATATCTCACGAAGATGTCTTTTGTCCAACATTCCTTACAACTAATGAATTTTTATGTTCATAATGAATCTTTTCATATCTGTTCTTGGTTGGGCATGTTATTCATATCTTTAGTTTTGATCTTTACTTCTGAGGAGAACAACGCCATAGTATTGTACTTCCAGAGAAATTGCACAAAGCAAAATGGAACATGTATACATTTTTCTAGGGTCAAGGCTCTGATATTGTTTTAAATATTTTTGCCAGATACGTACATTCTCCTTACAAGTTGATGAACAGGTTCCCTGATAATCCTGAAATTGGTACACTGCATGATAATTTTGCCCAAGTGACAATACGTTCTGGTTTCATTTATTATGAAGTCCCAAAGTTGATTGCTAGATGGTTGACTATTATTTGATTAGTTTATGGAGTATTAGATAATAGTTACATGGTTGACTATTATTTGATTATTTTATTTTTCACATAACATAATGTAATAATGTAACCATTATGGAGTACCCCCTTTGACACATTTTTTATTCATTTTACCGAAGTGTATCAGATAGTTCTTATATAAGGTAAGGTAGTCCTCAAAGATCCACAACTAGTATAAAAATGTATCATAGGTAACAATCTAAACGTAGTTTTCAATTCGAAGTTAGACAAAAACTAAATTTAACATTTAACATATGATATCAATTAATTTTGACAATATTAAAAAAGTAAAATATACGTCTACAAAATTTGTCATACTGGTTTATTTTACTCGCAGGGCATTCAATTGGGGTTTAACTTGCTAAGTCATGTTAGTGGCTAATAGAAGTTTCATTAGCATTAATGTTTTGTGTTGTTATCTACTTTAATATTACAAATATTAAAACGTAATTAGACGAAGTGAAGTAAATGTGTTTCAGCCAATTATGAGAAGGAAAGTCTCTCAAATGTAGAATTTTATCCACTCTTTCATAGCTTTAAGTAAGGTCTTCACAAGAAAATGATGCAAACCTGCAGGGCGAGTTAAGCAAATTAGCCCATCCGTCATTCATTCCAATTTTTATAGGCCAACAAAGGAGAGACAATTCTTTTTCAACATGCAAGTGACTTTATTCTTATGATAGGTGAGGTTATAAGACTGACTTTAAAATTTAGTGGTAAGCAATGGTAGTAAGTAATAATAAACATTTTTTTACCAATCTTCACGTGTTCCAACAATTTGTCTTTATTAACTAATCATAAAAAAGATTAATTAATAAAAAATAATTTCTTTAAAATAAATTATAATATTATTGGTATAAATTTCTTTATTAAAAAGTATAGATTGTAAGGGGATAAATTTTATATAAAAACATATTAATATATCAATTATAAAGGTAAATGTTAATATTACACAAATAGAAATATATTAATATATAAATGATTGCATTGGTAATTTTTTATTCTCAAGAATAGAAACGATGCGTAAGTATATATTAGTATCTAAATCACAAAAGGTATATATCACACGAAGATGAAAAAATTACATAAAAATGCACTAATTATTTTTAAAAAATGGTAGATAAATTCAATCATGTGTTATGTTTTGAATTTTTCATAATTTTTTGTTCACATTTTGTACTCCCTTTGTCACTTATTATAAGACCCTTTCAACCGTTTCACACAATTTAAGAAAAAATTGGTTAATGCATTGGTCTTTTAAAAAAATTATAAACAAATATATCCCTATTTAAAGGTCACTATATTTTAGGGACATTAACTTTCACATGGTGGAAAACTCCAAAAGTCAATTTCTAATGGTGTAGTTGAACATGTGGGTAAAACTCTGTTAACTATTTACACTAATCAATATGTGGGGAATTAAAAAGAGTTAAGCATTAATGAATGACAAATATGGAAAAAAATTATTAATTCATCTAAAAATCTACAAAGAGTCTTATATTAATGAACACTCAATTTTTCTAGAAGGGATCTTATAAATAGAGACGGAGAGAGTATTATTTATATAATTCTTCATCTTTGTTAATGATTATATTTACTCATTAAATATTTCAACAAACGGTTATTCATATTTAAATGAATAGTGATTGATATTTCGTTTATTCCAAATATATAATATAAATTATAAAATAATAATTTCTTAAAATAAATAATTTATTTGATTATCAAGTCTCGTGCTGCAGCCTGAGTTTCACACTAGTTCTTAATTCTTATAAAACAACAAAAATAAAGCTCAGCCCTCTTATTCTATAAATAGAAGTTCATCATGGAACATAATTTTTTTTTTTTTGGTAAAACAATGAAATTCAATTTGTCTCCTCTGATTTGGGTTAGTATTATTATTACACTTTGAAACACAGGACAAGCAGAACAGTACAGACGGTGAATTCTAGGGTGAATTACCATGATAGGTAGTTCACCGTATTTCAGGGGATTTTAATTAAAAATAGAATTTTTAAAAGACACATTCTCTATTCTTGGTTCCCATTCATCATCCATCAGTTCCGTGCAAGCTATACCTGAAAAAATCTCTTCCTAATTCACATTACTTCGGCACAAGCAAAGCAATACTGGCAAAGAACTGGATTAATTTATGACATTAAATTAAATTTTTATGAAGGAAAACATATTATTTTTTGAAGTGCAAATTAATTTAATTCATTAAATTAAATTTGGAATAAATGTAAAAAATTTAATTATGTTATTGTGTTGCATAATTATATAGAATATCTTGCCTAAAATTTCAATTAAATAAAAATATATATACAACTCTTAAATATTTTTTAAACCATATTTAATTAAATAACGTAGTATTTAACTATTTCTTAACATATATAATTAGGGGTGGGAATAGGTCAGTCGGCTTGTCAGGGCCCTGCAGCCTGGCCTGTTTATGACTTGACCAGACCCGACTCGTTTATTAAAAAGATTAGATTAAGACTTTTTAAAAGGTCTGTTTAGTTAAAGAAGTCAAACTTCAAGCCTATGAAAAAATCTGCTAAACCTGACAAGCCGACCTGTTTAATATAATAATATACAATATATTAAATTAATTATATAAATAACTATATATATAATTAAAAAAATTAAAATATAATAAAAAAATAAAATATATTAAATTAATTATTTAAAAAAGCCTGCGTATAGGCCTGTTGGCTTGCATAGGCTTATAAGTCTGTTGGCAGCCCTGTTTGTAGGGCTTGTTATGAAAACATGCTTTTAAACAGGCTTACAGGTCAGCCAGACTTTTACACAGGTCATGCCTTAAAAAAAAGGCCTATAACAGGTAACATGCCCAGACTCAAGCTTAAGAATTAGGAGTCAGGTGAGATTCAAGTCTGCCAAAGCCTGACCTAGCCTAACCTGTTTCCATCCCTATATATAACATTAAAATCTACTAATATTATTATATTTATGAGAACAATTCATTACAATTTCAACACCCACATATATATCCATTCTTAAAGAAGATATGATTAAAAAAAGTCTTCAAAATTGTCATTTTTATCACATATAAAGTACTTTTAATATTCTTCAAGAGATCTTGAGAAGGCTTTTTTTATATTATAAAAACCTGCACATATAGCTATAAAATAATAAAATAAGTAATATCTCATTTAGTATATATAAAATATACTACGATCATCATCATCACATATCTCACCAGAGCCGGACCTTTGTTGGGACAGGGGAGCCATGGCTCCCACAAATTTTTTGAAAAACAATTTTAGGTATATATATATATATAGGTATTAAATTTTGGGTAAAATATATTTTTTGGCCTTATTTATTTGTTCAACTTTGGTCTTCGTCTCAAACTTTTAAAACATTTGTTTTATATCTCATACCTTTTATACACATTAATCATAGTTCCTAACATAAATTAGCTCTATTAAGTTACTAACTTTAGTGTTGAGTCTCATTTAATCCATGTAAAAGCCAAGTTCAATTATTAAACAATTGAATTCATCATTAACTTAACAGAATTAATTAACGTCAAAGACTATGGTTAAAGTGTTTTAAAAGTATATGGATATAAAACAAATGTTTTAAAAGTCAAGGACGAAAAACATATTTTACCCTTAAATTTTATATTAGTGTATACGTGTTGAGGTGGATACATCTAAAAATAAATGGAGGAATAAGCGAAAATTTAGAGATGAGATGAATGGTATGATCTAAAAGGAAAAGACAGGTAGAAAGAAAATGGAGGTGGAAAAGAAGATGTAAGATAAATAAGGTGTACTCATAACTCATTCAAAAACTAATTAACACTTCATCAAATAAATTTATTTTAATGTATAATATACTTCTTAAAATATAAGTGACTATAAGATTATTTACTTATGAATGTTTAAAATTTCTAAAACTTAGTGTGCTTGTTCAATATGTCAATACCACATTATTTAAAAGTTGGATTGAGAAAACACAATATAATACTAGTATAAAAATCTACGTAATGAAAATTTTATTTATAATAAATTAATATCTTTAAAATAAAAAAATTAGCATTTACTAGTATATAAAATTCAAATAGGAAGAGAGATAGAGTAAAGAGAAAATGTTAGCATTCAAGATTGAAAGGGAGAATATCACTCTTAAAAGTTGTATGTGGAGTTTATCATGAAATGATGTTAGAGAAAACGTAAAAAATTATTAAAAGGAAAAATGAGGTGAACGAGTGTCTCACTTTCTAAAGTAAAGTCTCAAAATTATAAAAAATTAATTATATTTAATTTATATGTTAAAAAATTATTTCGACTCCCTCAAACATTTTATTTAAGATTCGCCATTGTATCTCACATGATTTAATAATTGAGATCAAAGCTTCTCTCACTTGAGGCTATTATATTATCCCATATTCTTGATGCTCCTATTATTATATTTTCAAATTAGTCATTGAATTATTAATCACTTGTATATATAAAAATGGAACTTGTATGGTGAACCTAAGATTGTCTTGCAAATATGAGACTTTCCCATGTTTGATATTGATTTGTCATGTGGTGCGTTGGGATAGCCAGCTAAGGAACTAGAATATTATGAATAAAGAAAATAAAGAATTTTTAATCCATCAAATTAAATAAATATAATATAAATTAAATCAAACCTAATTATCTATATGGATGAAATCGTAAGTGATCCTACAAGCATTTGTGCCACTTGTTTCTTTGAATTTAATTTTTTTTGGTGAAGTGGAATACAAAAACAAACAGGAAAAGAACAACACAAACAAAAAACTAACTATCGGGATAATCCTTAGAAAGAGATTCCAAAACAGTAGCGGAGGTTCCTTCCAAAAACGCCAATGCCAAAGATTTGTTGAACCAAGCTTTGCTAATATATCCGGGGAACCATTTGCTTCACGAGGAATATATTGTAACAGAGCCACCCAATCTTTAGCCAGAAGACTTCTTACTTGCCGCACCACTCTAGCATTAGGATGATAGTTAACATCAACACCACCAATAACAGCATTAACAACTTCCAATGCGTCACATTCACAACTCAGAGCTCTGTAGCCAATAGACCAAGTTGCTTCAAGCCTATTTCAAATGGTCAATAGTTCTGCCAATTGAGCTAAGCCCACTCCTTCATTAGAGGAAAAACCAGCAAGCCACACTCCCTTGGAATCACGAATAAGGCGCCCTGTACCCATTGACCCATTAGAAGTCCTACTTCCATCAACAACTTTTTGACCACTTTGGTGCAAAAATTCAAAAAACACCAAAATAATATTGTTGAAAAAGTATTTACCTGTATGGGGTGGTGGCAGGCGCGACAAGGCACGTGGCAAGAATGATCCGCAAAGTAAGTAAGCGACTTGCGGGAAGCGCATACTCACTTTGCGCTTTTAAATTAGATGCACAGACTGGAATTGCGCAACTAAACTTCTAAATTAATGTTGCGCAAACTGGAATTGCACTTTAGTTTTCGTTTTTGGTTAATGTGATTTTAATATGAGCTTCAGATAGGCTTTGCATATTTCAATATTCATGCAAGTAAAATCAAACTTTGAAAGGTTTCAATGAGTTGCTTCGGCCTGTAGCATTTTTCCCTGTTTTCGTTTTGCCATTAATAAGCCTCCATAATTAATTTAATGAGATGAAAAAAAAATGTGAAAACTACCTTCTAGAATTACTTAATAATTATTTTAAAAGTTTTAATTTATTGTAATTATTTATTAATTTAAAATTTTAAAATGTATATATTTTATTAAGTATCTTTATTTATTTTATATTTTTACTCAGAAATATATATACGAAACATTTAATAACTTTTTAATCACTATAAGAAATATTTAATTTTGTTATTATAAAAAATGCAATAAAAATAAGAATATTTTTAAACTTTAATTATTGAGAAAAAAGATTGTGCACTGACAGTGTAAAAAACTTTATACTGACAATTAATCACAACCCTTGATTTGTGGTAAGTTTGTTGATTTTATTAATTAATATTTAAAAGTCATATAAATAAAGAAATATGATTAAATGTCAGTGTAAAATTCTTTACATTGACATTTAATCATAATTCTTTATTCATATGACTTTTAAAATATTAATTAGTAAAATCAACAAACTTACCACAAATCAAGGGTTGTGATTAATTGTCAGTATAAAATTTTGTACACTGTCAGTGCACAATCTTTTTTCTCAATAA
This sequence comes from Sesbania bispinosa, assembly GCA_026901365.1. Classification (NCBI taxonomy): domain Eukaryota; kingdom Viridiplantae; phylum Streptophyta; class Magnoliopsida; order Fabales; family Fabaceae; genus Sesbania; species Sesbania bispinosa. The sequence goes on from QLOH01000566.1 coordinate 29,876, forward strand.
TTAAAGTTTAAAAATATTCTTATTTTTATTACATTTTTTATGGTAACAAAATTAAATATTTCTTATAGTGATTAAAAAGTTATTAAATGTTTCGTATATATATTTCTGAGTAAAAATAAAAATAAATAAAGATACTTAATAAAATATATACATTTTAAAATTTTAAATTAATGAATAATTACAATAAATTAAAACTTTTAAAATAATTATTAAAGTAATTCTAGAAGGTAGTTTTCACATTTTTTTTGCATCTCATTAAATTAATTATGGAGGCTTATTAATGGCAAAACGAAAACAGGTGAAAATGCTACAAGCCGAAGCAACTCATTGAGACCTTTCAGAAGTTTGATTTTACTTGCATGAATATTGAAATATGCAAAGTCTGTCTGAAGCTCATATTAAAATCACATTAACCAAAAACGAAAACTAAAGCGCAACTCTAGTTTGCGCAACATTAATTTAAAAGTTTAATTGCGCAATTCCAAGTCTGCGCATCTAATTTAAAAGCGCAAAGTGAGTATGCGTTTCCCGCAAGTCACTTACTCACTTTGCGCATCGTTCTTGCCACGTACCCTGTCGCGCCTGCCACCACCCCATATAGGTAAATACTTTTTCAACAACATTATTTTGGTGTTTTTTGAATTTTTTTACACCAAAGTGGTCAAAAAGCCTCCATCAACGTTCAGTTTAACGTAATTAGCCAATGGAGGGCTCCAATGAGAAAATTCCAATTTGTCTGCACCATCCCCCTCTGCATAACAGTCCGCCACCAGGCTCAAAATCCAGCTCACTACATGGGAACAGGCCAAATTTTCTGCTAAAAAACATAGCTAGTCCTCCATTTCCAAATCCACCACATAGCTACTGCAAAAAGCGTGCTCCTATCACCCCTGATCATGCTCACCACCCAATGCCAGACATTTGAAGAATTAAAGGAAGAATCATTAACAAAGCCAAGCCTCAGCCACACTTCCTTAGCAAACACACACTCCCTAAGGCAATGAATAATATCCTCATCATGCTTGAGACAGCGAGGACAAAGTGCAGAACCGGAAATATGTCTTCTGAACCGCAGCAATTAGTTTGAAGAGCCCCTCTGAGAACAAGCCAGTGCATAATTTTAATCTTCTTTGGAATAATCAGCTTCCATAAAACTTTCCAAACAGCATGAATATTACCATCACCCCGATCCCTGGACAGCCAATGATAAGCTGATTTGGCACTATATAAACCACTGCCACTCTCCTTCCAACACCATTTATCCACTATATCATGAACCAAGACAGGGTGCACTGCATTCACCCTATCAATAACCTCAATTGGAAGTGGAGTATTAACACGGTCAAGCTCCCAACCATTATGAGAGACTAAATCACTCAAGGTAAGCATGATGTCTGAAGGATGAAATAAGTCCAGAACATTGGTTAGAGGACCTATTCCTAGCCAATCATCAAACCAAACTGAGGACTCACCAGAACCAAGTTTAAAATACAACCCCTCCTTAATCTTCTGCATAGCAAACACAATTCCCTTCTAAATATATGAATCTCCTACCCCAGACTTGGCATTGAAAATGGAATTGTCTTGGAGATATTTATGTTGAAGGATCTTAACCCAAAGGCAGTCCGGTTGTGATATCAGCTTCCAAACAAGCTTCCCAAGCGGCGAGACATTTGTTAAATCAGCCACTCGCACACCCAGACCACCAGAAGGTGTTGGAATGGTAATAGTCTCCCAATTAACTAAATTGGAATTATCTTGTCATAATATAATTGTATTATTCATAGCTAATTAATTATAGAAAAATATGACACAAATATTAAGAGTATTTAACAATTTACCTTTCCATTTGTCAAGCTGGACCTTGTTAGATTAATTTTGTCCAATGTGTTGTTTTTCTTCATAAAGTTGTAATATTATATAATATAAAAAAATAATTATTAATTGCATATGTATACACTATAGAAAAACGCACCCAAAAATACAAATATACTAATTATTTACCTCTTTTTTTATCTTCATTATTTTCTCTACTTTGAATTCCTTTCTCTTGGATGGTGGATCGGACTAGGGATGTCAAAAAAACCCGCACCCGCGGATATATGTGTATATACCCACAATGAGTACTCACATATTTATTAAATGGGTGAGGAGATATATTATATTACCCACCTCGCGGGTACCCGTATATTAATTAAAATATATTTTCTATTAAATATATTAAAATATTAGAGTTTTTTATTATTTTATGATGATATAATTTTTTTTTACTATTTTATAATGATATTTTTAATATATTAACACATGATGATATTATATAATAGTAACTTATATTATATAATATTAATATTAAATTATATTATGATATGTTATAAGATATTGTATAAATATTAATGGTTATCAGCCATGGGCATCCATTAATTTTAATAGGTATGGATGTGCGATGTTGCCGCCTACCTCGTTCACGTCCCTAGACTGGACGACCTTTGTTGCGCACTTGTAACTTGTAAGGGAGACAATCATTTTTTACTTGATTACTAGTCGGGTACCCATGCGATGCACGAGACGGGAAAATGAGGAAAATGGTAAAGAGTCGAGTATGGGTGTCTGTGTTTTTCCCACAAGGCTACCCCCTTAAGGGCATGGCCCTTTCTAACGACCTTCAAGGTTTAAGTCTACTCCACAAAACTACATTGTGACCCCTAACAGCTAGCTGGTCTGAAACCTCATCTTATAAACAACACCATCTCATCACTAGTTTCTGGAACAACAACACACATGACTTAATTAAAAGAATATAAAGTTGCAACCAAGTGGCGATCCTTCGATACACATATGACAGAGAATGGACAACTCTCACAATTCATCCAAATCCCAATCAACATACAATACACGATGGTGTGTAGGTCTGCTTGTACCTATCACTCCATCATGTGCACAAGCATAGAAAACAAGATTATCTATCATTTCAACCTAGGAGACTGAGCATGAACACATGCCCTGAACTAGGACGTCAGAAGCTATTGCCTAAAGCTGACCACCGCAACAATTGAAGGAACAATCAATTGCCCTGATGAGTCAGGGGACACACACAAACCTAGAATGATGGTGGAACTTTAAAAACAAGAGACATGGAAGGAGAATGTTCAACGCCTAACAATGAATCCCCTTCACCAGCTTAACAATATTCCTTTAACAAAACTATGACTAGATACTGATCCTTGACCCTCATAGGAGCTATGCACTGAACAAATGTTCTAAATCCTGCAAGAATTATTTATTTATTTATTTTTCCCATGAACCCTAAAGATCAGAGTTCTTCCGCTCAGGGAATAAACGGGGAGTAGACTAAGAAGCCCAACCTATAGGTCTAGCTCTACCAATGAGAAGTGAGAACATAGGTAACTACCTGTGTACTACAACAGATTCCTAAACATAGGCAACAAGGTTCCTTACACACGGGAAAAAGGGAAAACGATGCACTAAGCATAAACCATTAGTTATACGACTTCTACCCCGAGGACACATTGGATAAAACCACAAGGAACCTTTTTCTTTATGTGTTAACAACCAATTAGGCCTAAAAATCGGAAAGAACTGACCACGATTGCAACTTACTAAGTACCTCTAACCATCCAAGTTTCCAATGTCACTCACTCCCCTTACGCTCTTGTGTTTATTCCCTGGCTCAACCGGAATTGATCATGAGGTTCTAACTAAGTGATAATGCCTAACCAGAACTCAGGCGTGGACCACATGGTGGTAAACTCATAAGCTTAAAGGTCATAGGGCTCTAAAGTGGGACAAGGTAGTCATGGATTTTCAAGGTACAACAAATTCTCACTTGGTCCTTAAACTAGGAAACCTTCCAATAAACCATGTAGCATTCATGCACTAAATAGCCAAATACTTGACATGGATCTACAAGGGTCAAGCTCACCTCTAATAGTCGCTTAGGGGTTCTAGGGAATTAGTCTAGTAACTTAGGGGACAAAGGGTTGGGCTTACCACTTGCACACTAAAACCAACCCAAAGACTGGCATAATCTCACCATCATCAAATTACAGTCATGTATCACCTTGTGTAATGTTTAACCGGACCTATCCAAAGACAAAAGCGATTACTAAAAAGGTTAGGGTTGAAATAACAACCACCATCAACATTACATACACTAACAGAGGTTTAAAGAAAAGAAAACATGTATGTGGGTTTAGAGACCTTAATTTCTTTCCTCACTTTGTCTTTAGGGTCACACCTACCCCATAGAAATAACTAACCCAAAAGCTAGGGTTACCCCTTCTCACTAATGGCATTAAATTCCTATACTCCCTATGAGTCCCACACTTCCTTTCTAACTTCTACTTGCCATATGCCTAGTCCACTAAGTATGAAATCCTAAATTCAAAATTCTCAATTTTTTTTAAAACCATCCAACACTCCCCCTAAAAGGTTACCATTTCCCCTTACCTACAAGATCTTCCAAGTAAGTCAACAATCTTCAAGTCATGCAAACATCCTAGTAACAACCATATCATGATTCCCCACCAAGGTGTAGAACATACAGTCATTCGGGCCACACAACCCACATACACGTCCTTCTAAACCATGCAACGTCATCACATTCCACTCATCAATTCACCATCTGGTACACAAGGCATACAATCATTCAGGAAAACACATATAACAATCAATTCAAGCAATCATTCAAGCAGAAATAAGAATTATCATTGTTCAAACACATTACATCACCAAAGTTTGCTCACGAGCAACCGACACTCTCCTAGCCTGCTAAGGAGTCTATTTATCATTCCCTCTAAGTCACTTGTCCTCAACACTTACACTTTACCTCTCCTTCTAAGTGTGCCCCAAGTCCCTTCAAAACTAAAGGTGCCTTCCAAGTGATTTCTATGATGAAAGTCTCACCCTGGGGAAAGAATTATGCCCCTCTGACTATCTAAAAGAAGTTGGAGGCTCTAACCTCGTTAGGGATGTGTCCCAATTCCCTCAACAAGGTATCCTGTTTTACGTCACTAACCATAATTCCGTGTACAACGCACCCAATAGAGGGGTGATCAGTCTCTAAACTGAGTATGAGGCACGGTGGAATTATAGCAAGTTACGGGCAACTAACCTAACCACAGTCCAATTGGATTGAACTGCTCTGATACCAAAATGTAACGTCCTAATTTCTCAATTCAAGAATAATGTCCGTTGGAAACATTCTTCCGAATTTCTGAAATTATTTCGCGCATTTCGTGTATCGACATACAAATCACGCAACGCTTAAGCAATCCAACGTTTGCTTAGGCTTCCACAAAAATCATACATCATTATTTTCTATATTAATTCCTAATTAAGAACCTAGGGGACAAACCTACACTTTGAGTGTATGGCTCATAAAACTCCTATTGGAAATCCGGCAGAGTTTCCCTTGAAACTTGGACATTTCCCAATTTTGCAACTTAGCCTGAAACTCAGAAAAATACCAGTACAGTTTATAATATCACCATATAGTAACAAACTATAATAAGGCCTCCATGGCCAAACCAAAATCAATACATTAATACATCAATAAACTTCAAATTCACAATTACAATCCCTGACATTCATTTTAATTGAGTTCTCTACTCTTCCGCCATCAACCTGTACAAAAACCTGCACAACTGAAAGTAATTCCCACAACGTGGGATGAGACTACGTCCCAATGAGTGAGGTAACAATGTGTGCGGTGTGGGGAGGCAAAGCACAAGATATAAAGCAATATAACATCACTTGAAAAATTAATAAAAACATTCATAATGAAAATTAGAGACATGTAATGTTAGTCATCCAATGACAATCATAAATGCAGGGTCAGTCATGAAGTGTTTTACCCAACACCCAAGGGGTCTTTCCACTTATCTGTGAGGCTAGACTGAGCTCAGACTAACAGAGACCGTCGTCCCTGAAGGCCATAAGACCTTAACCCATTAATTGTGATAGATTCAAACAATTTTACTTAATTCTTTAACATGAGTCCATGGACCAAGCAAGGCCTTAAAACATGAGTCCATGGACCAAATCTTGCTTATTTAACATGAGCCCAAGGACCGGAGACAGAGTCTCAAAACATGAGTCCAGGGACCAAAATCTTGTTTATTTAACATGAGTCCAAGGACCGGAGACAAAGTCTCGGAAACATGAGTCCAAGGACCAAAAATCTTGATTATTTTACGTGAACATTTCAAACATGAAATCCAAGGACCCAAAAATCAATCTTTTAAACATGAAGTCCAAGGATTTAAAATTCATTAATTTCAACACGAGGTCTAGAAGAGCCAAAACTCTTCCTTTCAAAAATATGAGGTCCTAAGACCCAAATCCTTTTCTTTATAAAAAACATGAGTAAATGATTTCCTGAGGATAGTAACAGTTCCATAAGCATGTATATATGCATAATCAACAATTAATTCAACAATCAACATCAACAATCCAAGATTCCATAAAATCCCCAATTCCTCTAACCTAGGGTTTGAGCAACAAGTCATACATTCAATTAATTCAACAATCCACCCTAGGTTTGCATAAAACCAACTCTAATCAACATTAATAGCAAGGGAAGGAAGAATAGGGGACATACAATGGAATACAATCAAGAAAAGTGAGTGAGAACCACCACTCACCTCAAAGGAGCAACAATGGAGGAAGTGGAGGAAGAAGATGGTGGAGGAATGGTGGAAACCCAAGCCCTAGGAATGATGGAGCACCTTCAATCAAGCCCTTCTTCTTCTCCAAGCTCTTTCTCTCTCTAAAATCCTCTCCCTCTCACTCTAAAAACCCTAAAGGAAGAAGAAGAATGAAGAAAAAGATGGGTTCTGTGTGTTTTTTAGGAAGCTGAACGCGTCCGGGCGCTCCAGCGCGCGCGTCAGTGCGTTGAACACTTAAACTTCATGTTTGGGGTGCAAACGAGCTCAGAATACTATCATATAATATATCAAACTGAAGCCCCGGAAATAAGCTTTCTAATGAAAGTAGAATCACCCTAATTGGACACCATGGCTCTATATATTTGCGAATTAGTGCACCAAGGTCATTAGGCCTAAAACCCAAAATTAAGCAATAACCTCGGTTTGTGCCCCTCTTGGTTCCAATTCATTTTTCTCCTTCTTAAACCTAATTCCTCTCCATGAAAACCTTCTTCTAACTTAGTTCTTCTCATCCAAACCCTTCCTCACTTTAATTCTTGATAAATCAATTCCCTAATTTCTTGTCTAATATCATACCCTCCCAACTTAGTTTTTCTTCCTCTAATACCCTTTACTCATTCTTAAATTGTTGAACTCCTCTTAGATCATTTACCAAATTCCTATCTAATTTCACATTCAAATCTCCAACATCCCATACCATTTCCAAATCTTCGTTATTTGGCCGGAATCACAGCTTAACGCTCTCACTATAGTTTCTAGGCCTTAATTTTGGGTTGTTCCAGTAACATCTTGCCCACAAAATCTAACTACTGCTAATATTAACAAAATCATAATAAGTTTCCAAAGTGGACATTCAAAGGAATGCAAATATTCCAAAAGTTTATTTCTTTCACACACGTTTGCGAGATAACTGCAAAAGATTCAAATATTTCAAATTTGATCACTCTTTTTAATTCAACCTGTATGATTAGCACATAAAGATAAAAGGTTTACCAAAATAGAAATTGATCCTCTCACCTGATAAAACATAATCATGTAAAGCCCACATAACCCAATAAAGCTTTACAAAATCATTTGGCAAATAAGGCCAACAGTTTGTTAACACTCTTCCTATATTTTCAATTTCCATAAGGGCAAATAAAGCGCCCACAGAATCAACGGGTAAAAGGAAGATATTCTTGCCCACCCATTAAGAGAAAGTTGATGACTCCATCGTTACCCTATATTAAACAACAACACATAAGCACTCCTTCCCGTGTCACAATTTTCATTTACCGATTTCAATTAAAAAAATTGCAGAATGTAAAAGCTGAAGTGATAAAGAAGTAAAATAATTTTTTTAAATAATGAAACACCTATCTCAGAATTGATATACTTTTAATGATAGAAAAATTGAAATAATTACATAAAAATTTCCTCCCCTCATATTTTTATCTACATTAATATGTACTTTTACTTTTCCAGACCAATTGAAGATGCAATCCCAAGGGCTATCCACTATAGTCCTAAGCAAGAATATTTAAGAATCTCTTCAAGATGCTACATATAGAAAATGTTTTAGTGTTATAAGAGTATCTAATCAAAACAAACAAAAGAACCACTTGAAAAAAACAAAAAGAAAATATGAAGGTAGCTAGTCAACTATCTAACTTGTTAGTAGAATTCTATCTACATTTATTATAATAAATATAAAGAAAAGAACTTAAGAAAATAGGAATTGATCCTCTTACCCCACATGTTAATCTCTAATTCAACTTAACAAACTTAAACATAGCCTGAACAATAACACCATGAACCATTGCAAGAACAATATGAAAATCAATATTCTCCAATTGACTTGGACCCCTAATTTGAACCTAGAAATGACCAAAATAAAGAAGTCACAAAAGTTGGAAGTTCTTTCGACCAGAACCAATCAGCAGTAGATATCGTGAATAAATTCCACTTCATCAAAATTTGAAATTATTGTCTCAATTCAGCCAAAGAGAAGTTCTTTATACCATTACCAAATCAGCAATAGATATAAGGAATAAATTCCACGTCATCAAATTTTGAAATGATTGTCACAAATCAGCCAAGGAGAAGGAGAAGTATCATGCCCAAGTAATAAAACAAAGGATAAATAAAAAACTCCACAGTTATTTTCCTAAATGTATTAGTCTTGCAATATAAATGCATCCTTTGAGGAAGTCATTCTTTAATGTTCTTTATTGTCATCATGTAAAGTGGGTAAGTAATGAATGACTATTACATAATAACATGCAGTGAAAAAGATTCTAAATAATAACAATAAAAACCACACACACATAAAAAAAGATCATTGATCATAAGGCAATATCTATAATTTCAAAATTTGATCATATGATTTTTTCAGAAAATCATGAAGAACTTAAAGTAAGACAAAAAACATTTAAGTGAAGCCTCCCACATAAACAATAACAACCAAATATAAATTCATACTTCAATCGGCAATAAACCCCCCAAACAAATCAGTTTCATGTATGTAAAAGTTATAAGTTCTTACCCAAATGCGATGCTCAAACCGTATGCAGAGTTGGTGCTCAAAGACCAAAAACGCCCAAACACCGATTGAACAATCTTTGGCAGAAAGAAGAACAAACAATAAATTGAAATCCAAAAACGATTTTCAAACAGTAATAAGGACCCAAAAACTATGAAGAAGAAAAGGGGTTGAAGAGATTTGAAAGCCCTAACTATTATCACCTTCAATAGACCGAACCAAAAAGAGGGGGAGAAGAAATTGCATAAACCCTAACCTTACCACCTTCAATCGCCGCAAAAATTTCATCTCACAATGAACCCAACGACATGCAAGGGGAACACAACCACATAAACCCAAAGCCGCGACCAACAACCCAAAGACAACCACAGGCGCGACAACTAGCTGCCTTAGCCATGACGGGCACCACCGCATCACACTCCCTGTATTCAGACTCAGTGAAATAACAGAAACAAATAGCTATAGATAGAGATATGAGAGAAGAGAGGAAACCACTTGCCTCAGCCATGATGGGCACCATCGCATCCAATCTATCGGTCGGACCCAGCCGCCGCACCACTACGCCAACGCGTCTCCGCAGGTCACGCTCCATTGTTCCAAAAGTTAAAGATGAAGAAGCTTTTGCAAAGACGAATACAATGGCTGAAATTGAAAAAAAATAGAAGGAGAAGGGGAGAAAAATGTAGAAAAAGAGGGTCCATTCACATAATCGTGATTTACTGCAATCAGAGAGAGGAGGCATAAAGCTTTTCTTTTTGCGGTGCAAATAATGGAAAGGTATATTAGTAATTAATCTGTGTATCAGTTTCCAATCCCGTTTAAAATTTAAAAATTAAAATTAAGTATTTAATAGCCTGATTTTACGCTACCAATCCAACTATTCCACTATACATTACTGAAAACTTCATTGTTTAATTTTTGGTGCTTGCTATGGTGCATTTAATAAATCTGTGGTAGCGGTGTATTGGAATCGGTCGCTTATAATACCATGGCACGTGTAAATATTAATGAGTAAACTAGCAAATCGGTCCCTGACTTTGGGGGGACCATGCAGTTTCGTCCCTAACTTTTTCAAAATAGCACTTTAGTCCCTAACTTTATTAAAACATGCACAAAGTGCATGTTTTTTAATAAAGTGAAAGACTAAAGTGCATGATTTTTAATAAAGTATGGACTAAAGTGCTATTTTAGAAAAGTCAGGGATGAAACTGCATGGTCCCTTTGTTAGTTTACTCAAATATTAATCTATGTCATTCTTTATTTTTTTTCCAAAACTTATTTTCATTAAAAAATTTCACTATGTTCTCTTCTAAATCAACGGTGCACATTGCACGCAACCGTTTGGCCACCCTCACAGCCACTTGCATCCTTCTGCCACCACCATGATCCTCCACCATCTTTGCTCCCGTCGGGATCTCGCCATCGGCGAACCTCAAGGACACCCTCACCGTGGTTGACGAGATGACAGTGAAGAAGTACAACATCGAGGTCTCTATCAAAAACACCGTCAAAGCCACTGATCTCAAGAAGGTGTGCCACTGCTTCCTTTCTCCTAACCGTGGAAATCGAAAGGATTTCAAATTTTGCCAACTTGATCTTGATTTTTTTTGTTTTTAATTATTTTTTTTTAAAAATCTGAGTAATTAATTAATTATTCTTCAAGAACCGTCTCCTTTGCAATTTTGCATCACTATGCAGGAACTTTATCCTCTCCATCAATATTCTTTGTGAAGGAAACACTTGCGCGATCATTTGGCAAAAATGGATGCCTTTCTGATCCTCACATGGTGATTCTTCAAAGTCCTCCTCTGTGTCTATCATGGAAACTAGTAGCTGATGCGCAAGATGGTGCTTTTCCCATGGCTAGAGTTTTGTTATGTTTGTAGTTTTTTCTTTTTTATTTTTTTGCACTGTTTCTAAGTCTTCAATTAAAAAAAACAGGGGTATAGAATTTGAAATATTGAAAATGCTTAGATTAAAATATAATAACAGATATTACCATTCTAATTAGAACTGGGTAATGGGCCAGTCCGCACCGGTCCACCAAAGTCGGCGGTTAAACGGGTTTAACCGTTTAAGCCCGCGTTCTAAATGGGCCTCCAATTTTCTAGTCCGTGTAAGCCCGCAGTTTTGCGGACCAGCCTGCCTATTTAATTGTTTTAAAAAAAAAAAATTCAAATTAGTTCAAAAAAATTATAAAAAAAAAAGCATTAATTTAGTAATCGCTAAACACGTTACTCCTTCAGGTTTGATATTGTTTTTCTAATAAAAGGTGAGAACTTTACTGTTTCCTAAAAATGCTTTTGGGCTGATATTGTTTTTCTGAAACGGGTTTGTAATTGCTAAACACATTATTGTTTCAGCTTCCTCAACGACAAAGGTGAGAACTTTTATTTTGGTTGTCTGAGCAAGAGATCAAAGGAGGAATAGATGTTTGCTAACTGAATCCAGTTTTTGCTATGATCTTGCATTGGAATTCAACAGCCTTTGGATCCATATTATTAAAAAGATTATTCTCTTCAAACATGGCCAACATGCGGTGGACGCGGTGCTGGTGCGAACAGTGGCGGCAGTGCTGGATGGAGGTGCTACTAGACGAACGGAGGCAGCGCTTGCTAGACGAATGGAGGCAGGCTGCTGGCTGGTTATGTGGAGAAGACGAAGGTGGAGGGAGAGAGCGGCGGATGGTGAAAGAGAAAGAGTGAAATAGATTTGGGGCTAGGGTTGGGGCATTAAAGGTTTTTTTATTAAACTATTATTTTAAATATTTGTATCTGTAATTTAGGGGGAAAAAATAAAAAATAAAAAAAAGTCCGCGGACCAACCCACGGGTTAGCGGGTAAACCCATTTGAGACCGCGGGTTATATGGTTAAACCCATTTAGCCAACTTCTTAAATGGGTCTATAATTTTGAGATCCAGGACCGCAAGCGGTGCGGATTTGGGCCAGAACCCATATACCCAACTCTAATTGTAATTGCCATATGTCAATTCCTAATAGGAATAGGTAAGCAAGGCACTGGTACCCAGTTTTATTAAATGCACCATAGATTCTGCCTTAATTTTTTAATTTAAAATTATAAAGAAAAAATATGGGAAAAGTGTGTCTGCAATAACATTGTATTCAACTAGTGTCACACTCGTGCGATGCACAAATATTATTATTCTAATAGCTTGTTAACATTAAATAATATAATATACATAATTTATTGAATATGTATAATTAAAAAATAATAATGATTAATTACTTTTAAATATTTAATTGTATATTGATTATTATATAAAGAATACAAAAAATTTAAAAATAAAAAATGAATTTGTAACATCAAATAGCAAAGATAAATAATTAGAAATTGAAACTATTACAAATTTTGTTTCATTTATATTTTTTGAAATATCTCCTTGTACGCTATTTTTTATCATATATGTCGAGACTTAACCCTAAACAAAACAACATATAATTGACCATACGAGAAAACAGATTTTGGTAAATACACACCAACATGTGATATTCTCGAAGTGATATTCATCTCCTCTTACCATTTCTGCGGGAAACATTATTAGCACGGAATTCAATATTTTTTATTTATCCATTCTCACCATATGTAAAAAGTAATGCATATTGCAAAGGTATATATAAGACGTATTTGTCTCATATATTCTTTGAAATTCTCCACCTAAATTACGAAGAATAATATCCATTCCACATTCAGAACTATCGAAATCCCCCACAATTAATGCAACAACTCCATCAACGATTTGCTTATTATAGGTACGGGGATCACCAACTCGACCCCGAAACATGCACAAAGAAATACCAATATGTAAATCTTGTTCAATGGAATCCCTAACTCTTCTAAATGATTTGGAAAGTACATTAAATTTATCAATAATCAATATTAAGTCAGATACCAATTGAGTATCTAATCCAAAAACCCGTGTATCATCACTACATTGAATGATATGTGTATTTTTCTTATTATTATTTCGATAGCAAATATAAAAATAAAAATAAAAATAAAAATTAAATAACATATTAGTTTTTTGAAAAATTAATTCAAGAATAATGAAGACCTAAAACAGAACAACCTATTCCGAATTTCATTTCATGTGACATAAATATATAATTGAGCAAATTTCGGCCTCTCTTCTTTCATTGATAATAAATACAAATTTAGTGACAATTTTCACCACCAATAACAAACTGCGGTGGTCCACGACAATCATTTAAATTTGTTTCAACCTTAGCTCCAATGGATGAAAAATAAAATTGTTGTATGATCTAATGTTTTCTGAAAAATGGGTTCCTCTAGGATCAACACTACTGGAAAATAAAATGGATAACAATTCAGGAGTTTTTTTTCCAATAATGGTAATTATATTTTTCCTTTCATACATCACATAGAAAAATTAAGAACATTAGATTGGACATAAGGAACATTTGAAAGCAAAGTTTGACATTAAACTCGATCCATCAGATTCAAGTCCGATGAAATAAAGAAAAATAAAAAAGGAATAGAATATTTTTACATGATTTACAAATATTAAGACAATATTATTATTAAAATAATATTACACAAATAGACTTAATGACCTTCATTGAACGAGTAAGTTAATATTTTTTAATTTTCATATATCTTTTAAATTTAAATTTATAATAATTATCAGGAAAAAATTTTGAATTTAAAAGAAAAATAAAATAAATTTAAAAATATTTTCCATCTTTAAAAATATAATGTTTTTTAAATTTAATTTTTTAAATATTTTTAACTTTTAATCTTTAAAAAAATATAAAATTAACGTATTTCAGCCGTTACAAACATCTTTAAAGGAAACTAAAGATATACTATTTTTCTTAAAGGTCAGGACTCAATATAAAAAATTAAAATTAAAATAATTTTTTTAGAAATAATAATTTTGGAAATTTTTTTAGAAATAATAATTTTGGCGATTATTATAACATCCTAAATTTTATAAAGTAAAATATTAATTAAATTAAATAAATAAGTAAAAGATATAATTAATTAAATAGATGAATAAATAATAGGATTACTATTATTATTAGTTTTATCCATAAAGCTACTTCAATTTAAAAAGAAGATAAGGGGGTTGAGGGTGGGCCCAAGCCCATATAGACATTTTAGTAAGGAGGGGTTATCAGTTCACCCTAATCCTTATTCGTCAAATCGTCAGAGAGCGAAATGCTAAGGAGGGGAGAAACCAAGTCTCAAGAGGAGGGTGCTGCAGAGTGATCATCAAGAATCAAGAAAGAGTCTTCCTTCCTATTCGATCTTCACTTCAAGGTACGGTGGGGGAGAGGGTGCTGCTTGTATATGCATGTAAGGGTGCTTGGGTAGTGAAGGCAACCATAAGACCCTCTAAGACTTTAAATTCGAAATTGATATATATATATATATATATATTGAGTATTGTATGATGAAAACATGTTGGTTGATGATTAATTCTGTGAATCCTTGTGAATCTTGATTGGATTGAATGAGAATAAAGAGAATAATTAAAAGGGGATAATGAGGGTTTAATGATTGGGGGGTTTAATGGGAAAACCATGTAAAACTGTTAAAGATTGATGATTTTCATGAGTTTGGTGAATATTAATGATTATGAATGGTGTTTGATTGAAAAGGATTTAATAGAGGTTGAATAGAGTGATGTAGAAGTATTAGAAATCGTGAAATCTGCGATCTGCGTCGCGGGTAATCGATTACCAGGAGTGGTAATCGATTACCAGTGTGTTCTGGGTAGCCCAGAAGTGCTGTTTGTTCGCTGGTAATCGATTACAGGATTGTGGTAATCAATTACCAAAGAGTTTGTTTGCAGGTAATCGATTACAAGGATGTTGCAATCGATTACCAGAGTGTTTGGTTGCAGATAATCGATTACAAGGTGGTTGTAATCGATTACCAGAGACCTTGTTTGCAGGTAATCGATTACTAGAGGTTGGTAATCGACTATCAGAGTGGATTTTGAGCTCCTAAGTGCTTGATGATGATTGATGTTGTTTGATAATGCTTTATTATGATTATGGTGTTGATGATTAATGATGTTGATAATGATTTGGTGTGCATAATGATCGGTGAATATGCAATATGATTGATGATGATTGAGTGTGCATAACGATTGGTGAATATGCCATGTGATTGATGATGTTTGGTGTGCATAATATGCAATGCGATTAATGATGATAGTGTATATCACTTATTGATGATGATGTTTATGATGATAGTGTATATCACTTTATGAGGATGATGATGTTTATGATGATAGTGTATATCACTTTATGATGATGATGTTTAATGATGAGCATGATGATGCATAATGATGATGGTGTATATCACCTTTTGATGAGGATGATACCTAAGTTGCACGGGCCCATAGAGGGGGTGCAACCTAGGGGTGATTTGTACTGGCCCATAGAGGGGGTACAACTTAGGAGAGATGCCTTGGGCATATGTGATGAGACCTGAATTGCGCGGGCCCATAGACGGGGTACAATTCGGGAGGTGAACTGAGTTGTGCGGGCCCATAGAGAGGGTACAACTCAGGGGACCATGATGGGGCATTCGATGCACGGGCCCATAGAGGGGGTGCAACCTAGGGGTGATTTGTACTGGCCCATAGAGGGGGTGCAACCTAGGGTCGAATGTCGTTGTGTGGACCCATAGAGGGGGTACAACCTATCGGATTGTGTGTGGTGACACCGATAGACTATCTTGGTACTAACTAGAGTGACTGACGAGGTGCACCCATTGTGCGAAGTTCCAAGTCATGATCTTTGGGTAGGTGAGGTGATAAGTTTGGATGCATATGATAATGTGTTATACTCGATGATGGTATTGAGTTATATAGTGTTGGTGATAAGTTTTGGTGCATATGATAATGTGTTATACTCGATGATGGTATTGAGTTATATAATGTTGTTGATGAGTTTTGGTGCATGCGATGATGATTTATACTTAATGATGAATTAAGTTATATTATGATGATGATGAGTTTTTATGTATGCATGATGGATGTATATATGTGATATATTTGATTATGGAACTGAGTAAATAATGATGTTATGAGTATTAATGATGATTGGGTATTATGTGTGAAAATAGAGTATGTGATTCCATTGGTGAATGATGGTATGAGACTTATATGATGATATAGATGAATAGTTATATGCTGATTTATAGATGATTATTATCTGATGGATTATTTGATGTTTGGGTATGTGGTATGATTGATGATGATGTTGTTTATATGTGGGTGAGGATAGGGTAGCCTCCTATGTGTATGTATGAGTGGTATTCTTTTCCTCACCGTTATACTGTGGATATTTTTACAGGTATTGATGATGACACGACTGGTGTCGAGTTTTGATTAAAGGGAATGTGCTCTGGTATATTTGACATCAGGGCATAATTTTGGGGGTTCTTTCTTTATGTTTCTAGTTAGGAAGGGTTTTGTAAACTGTTTTGGATTCCTTGCACAACAAGTAGGATGTTTAGTTACTTTTATATTTTGGAGATTCTGCTGCATGAGTATTTTAATACATTTGAGTTTCGTTTTATTTTAATTAAGTTGTTTTCGAAGTAATGAGGTTTTTAATAAGAGAGTTATGTGAACCTTTTACCCATTGTGGGATGTTACCTTTTCTACACTTCAATTTATTAAACGTATAAGAGTTTGGGGTAGTAGGGTGTCACATTAGTTGGTATCAGAGCAAGTTGGTTCACCGGCCTTGAGTTATGAGTTTACTATGCTTCTGAGGTGTTAATCTGATTGATTGCTTGAGTGAATTGTATTGCTTTGGCTTAATTGTTTGTTTGATTGGTCGGTTCATCGACCTTGAGTTATGTATTTGTTGTGCTTCTGTGGTGCTAAATTGTGATGTAGATTGAATAAGGTGTATTATTGATTTTTTCTAGATTTTCAGTGTCCTGCAAGGTTGGTAAGTCTTTGATTATCTTGCTTCAAGTGATTGGGACTGGCCACCCTAATGATTTGAACATGATAAGAGAAGAGGTAACAACTTGAGGAGAGTATTTTGTCAATAACATTACTAGAAGAAAATCTTTGCGAAAATGTTTTGAGAAAGAAAAATTTAAATAAGATTTTATGTGTGAATGATGATATGATTATTAAAATTATATAATTGTGATGATTGGTTGATTGAATTGTGTTGTCTTGATTGCATTGTTTGTTTGACTCCCCTACTTTTCTGTGAATCAAGAAAAGTGATGGCTAGAAGAGGTAGGAACGATTGTGTGATTGCTGAAGCCTTAATGGCTATGGCACAGGCTGTTTGGCAACCTAAACCAACATCATGAGGTGGATTGGCTTGCTCGGTTCCAGAGGAACCATCCACCTACTTTTCATGGGGGTTATGATCCCGATGGTACTACTGACTGGATCTTCGAGATCGAGAAGATTTTTAGAACGATGGACTGCCGTTGGTGTAAAAGGTTACGTTGGCTGCGTTCATGTTATCAGGGGATGCCGGGTTCTGGTGGCAGAGCACTTCTCAAAGGATGATCGAGGAGGGCACCGCGTTGAGCTGGGATAACTTCAAGAGGGCGTTCTTCAAGAAGTACTTTCCCCATGATGTTCGTAACAAGAAACAGATCGAGTTCCTTGAGTTAAAGCAAGGAGATGGCACCGTTGCGGACTACGTATCCAAGTTTGAAGCGTTAGTCCAATTCTGTTCTACATATGAGGGAGCTGTTAAGGAAGAATCAAAGTGCGTAAAGTTTATCAGCGGTCTTCGTCCGAAGATCAAGCAAGTGTTCAACTACCAAGGGATGACGCGCTTTCACGAGTTGGTGAACAAGTGCAAAATTTATGATGAAGGCATTAGGGCTAGCGCGGCACATCACAAGAGTGGAGGGCCTGTGAGGAATCAGAACAAGTTCCAATCAACCAGCGAGGGCAAACCGTATTCTCGTGCAATGGGAGGCTCCAAGTTTGGAGGTGTCAGTAAGGGTACAATGTAGAAAAAGTGAGTTTCTTAGGTCATGTGATTTCTAGAGGAGGTATAGGCATAGATCCTTCTAAGGTAGAAGCTGTGCTTAAGTGGGAGGCTCCTAAGTCAGTAAGCGAGATTAGAAGTTTCCTTGGGTTGGCGGGGTACTATAGTAGATTCATAGAAGGGTTTTCCAAGTTAGCCTTGCCTTTGACCGAGTTGACTAGGAAGGGAGTTACCTTTGTGTGAAATAGTAAGTGAGAGACTAGTTCCAAACCCTTAAGGAGAAGTTGACTAGTGCACCGATGTTAGTGTTTTCTGACCTTAGCAAATCCTTTGTAGTATACTGTGATGCCTCTAAGATGGGTTTAGGTGGGGTGTTGATGCAATAGGGTAAAGTAGTAGCTTATGCTTCTAGGCAATTGAAAATCCATGAAAGGAACTACCATACCCATGACCTTGAGCTAGCGGCCGTAGTGTTTGTGTTGAAGAATTGGAGGCATTATTTGTATGGTGCCAGGTTTGAGGTTTTTAGTGACCATAAAAGTCTTAGATACTTGTTTGACCAGAAGGAGCTGAACATGAGGCAGAGGAGGTGGTTAGAGTTTCTTAAGGATTATGATTTCGAGTTGAGTTACCATCCCGGTAAGGCTAATGTAGTGGCTGATGCTTTAAGTAGAAAATCTATCCATGTTAGTTCCCTGATGATTAAGGAGATGGATCTTTTAACTCAGTTTAGGGATTTGAGTTTAGCTTGTGAAGTGACTTCTATTAGTGTGAGGTTGGGGATGACTAGAGTAAGTAATGATCTGTTGAAAGATATTAGCAAGGCCCAATTAGAGGATCCATTTTTGATAGGCAGAAGAGAGGCCATAGAAGGAGGTAATGGTGGAGAGTTTGTAATGGGTACCGATGGGGTAGTGAGATTTGGAGACCGTGTGTGTGTGCCTAGTGAACCTACTATTAAGCGTTTAGTGCTAGAAGAAAGGCATAGAAGTAAGCTTAGTTTCCACCCAGGATCGACTAAGATGTATCAAGATTTGAAGAAAGTGTTCTGGTGGCCTAGAATGAAGAGGGACATAGAGGAGTTTGTGAGTTCTTGTTTAGTGTGCCAAAAGTCTAAGGTAGAACATCAGAAGCCTTCAGGATTGCTTCAACCCTTAAGTATACCTGAGTGGAAGTGGGATAGTATTTCCATGGACTTTGTAGTTGCCTTGCCTAAGACTGTGGGGGGACATGACTCCATTTGGGTTATTGTGGATAGGTTAACTAAGAGTGCACATTTCCTTCCTATTAACATTAGGTACTCCTTAGAGAAACTAGCTCGGATTTACATCAGTGAGATTGTGAGGTTGCATGGCATATCGTCTAGTATAGTTTCAGATAGAGATCCCAGGTTCATCTCTAGATTTTGGGAGAGTTTGCAGCAGGCCTTGGGGACCCAACTTAGACTTAGTTCAGCTTATCACCCTCAGACTGATGGTCAGACCGAGAGAACCATTCAATCCTTAGAGGTTTTGCTTAGGGCTTGTGTGTTAGAACAAGGGAGTAGTTGGGATAGCTTCTTACCTTTGATAGAGTTTACCTATAACAATAGTTTTCACACTAGCATAGGTATGGCGCCTTATGAGGCATTATATGGTAGGAGATGTAGAACACCTTTGTGTTGGTGTGAGCCGGGGGAGAGTCTTGTTTTAGGATCAGAGATAGTGCAATAAATCACTGATAAGGTTAGGGTAATCTAGGAGAGGATGAGGATAGCTCAGAGTAGGAAGAAGATCTATGCTGATAAGAGGAGGAGGGAATTAGAATTCAAAGAAGGAGACCATGTATTCCTGAAAGTCACTCCATGGACTGGGGTTGGTAGGGCATTAAAGTCTAGAAAGCTTACACCTCGATTTATTGGTCCTTACCAAATTCTCAAAAGAGTCGGCAATGTTGCCTATCAGAT